>LPNX010581753.1:337508-365650 GCA_001517045.1 Pseudotsuga menziesii | reverse complement strand
CTAGTTGCAGAAGCAAGTGCAATGGGAAAGGCAGGAGTTACACTAGCATTTGCTAAGGTATGCTGTGGGTTCTGCCCGCCTCTGGATCTGGGGTTTCAGACCGGTTCATTCCACATGTCGCTCAAGGCTGTGTCAATGATGGTTATTTATCTGGAAGAGATACTGCAAGGTCAACTGCCGCCTCTGTTGTCTTTGTCTTTGCTGCTGGGTCTTGATCGTATTCTTTTTGTGCCTACCTCGAATCCCATCCATGGGTTTTTTTAGTTCTCTTAATGAAAGACTTGTCCTCTTCCTCCCAGAGGATATTTAGAGCTTTCAGATAGACGAGGGCGGCCATGAATACATGGGTCCGGTAGGTCATAAGACATTTTTTCATCACCACGTAGATCCAAACCCCAACCAGCGCAACAAATATCAAAGACAGTGAAAAAAAGATTCGACAGAAGGGTTTCACCGGCCAAATATCAAAGATAGTGAAAAAAAGATTCGACAGAAGGGTTTCACCGGCCAAAATATAATGCCTGGTGCCATCACCACCCCCCTCAATATTATAAATAAATGTAGTTACATCCATTGAAACCACGATGTCACACATACAATTGGCAAAGATCAGAGTAAACTGGTTTGCTTCGAGCTCTTTGAAATTTTTATTGAAGGGAAATGAATTCTCCAAATCCTTAAATGTAAGGAGGGGTGTGATGAGCTTACTCTCGAGTGCACAGCAAATTTCTCCATGTTCTAGATCTTGCAAGACGTGAAGCCAGACATCTCTGGCGCTCAGGAAGAACCCCATGGACCAGGTCGATATCATTCTCCTTGATGGCCTTGTACGAGGAATCCTTCACATAGATTTCCAGGAGGCCTCTGTGTGTGAACCCGAATTCCTTGAAGGGAATGATGAAATGGTAGTCGGATCGAATCTCTGAGTGCCGGATTTCAGCTGAACAAAAGAGAAAAAACCCCATAAAAAATACCATTATTTCCATTGCAGAAACCCTTGAATTGGACTCCTTCCTGAAGATTTGAGATGAATATTTCATTGCATTGCAGTCGCCTCCTAGTAATCACCAAAATGCCGTGCAGAGGGAAAGCCTATAATCACCTTGGGCACCTTGGGCTTGAGCTTGAGTGAAATATAAGATTGTTCTACATTGGCACCCACAACTTCAAGTTGGCGCCAAAACCCAAATTGTGAAACTAACATGATAGAATGAAATTTGTATTTGTTTAACTTGAATTCTATCATATTTGTATTTATTTAACTTAAATTTTGTATACGTATTAATAATATATAATAAAAAATTACTTGGTATATTTTTTTAAAATTTTATATGTGTTATTAGTACATAATAAAAAATACTTAGTAACATTTTTTTAATTTGTAATGTAAATAGTTTAATAATTAATATTATTTATAAATAAAATATTTAAAAACAAATGTAGATAGGTATATTTGTATAGCTATTTTCAAATATATAAGTAATAGCTTACTGCTAGGACATTGTCATAGTTGATTTACCATTAAGACATTGTCATAATTAATTTGGTGTTAACAGTGGAGTTGTAACACGTGAAGCTCTGCAATTTACTAAGTTCTAGGGGGTCTATGAATCCATTTGTAGTCTTAGAATTTAGAAAAATATACAACATTGTCAAAATTGTAATTTTTCATTGCCGAACTGATCCACAACTAAAAATGACCAAATAAATGACCAATTGTTATATGGTCATTTTTTTCTAGATACCCCGTGACCAAATTTGGTCATTTATCTTGGTCTTTTTTAGTTTAGTTTTATCATGTGACCAAAATTGGTCATTTATCTTGGTATTTTTTAGTTAGCCCGCTTAAATTTATCAATTTTGGTCATTTATCCCTTGAAAAAAATTGTGGTGACCAAAATTTTTGGTCTCTTGGTCACTAATCTCTCATTTTGCACTAGTGCTCCAACTGATAGGATCTCAAATCATCTTTCTTTCCAAATAGTTTAGTCACTTGTTCCCACACTTCCTTGGGTGTCTTAAATCCGTTAAGATGGAAAAGAAGATCCCTTGAAATGGAGAGGCAAAGGAAACCATATGCTTCATCTAGTTTATCCCAATATTTTTCCTTCTCTATCACTGCATTTGGCTCTATCTCTATGCCCATGGTGACTCTAAAGAGTCCTTCTGAGTGCAATGATATCTCAATATCCTCTTTCCACTGACGATAGTTGAAAGGAGTGAGAATATTGCTTCAGGAGGAGTCCATTTTGCAGCTGTCATGAATGCAATAGAAGTTCTTGACATACCTACAATCACACAAAAAAAACAAAATAAGGTCAAACAACCTTCCTTTTGGAGTTGCTTCAGGCTTGGATAGACTTTTTTGGACATAATCTAGAGGGAGCAAGGCTGAATTTCTAGGATGTATGTGGAAAACTCTCCACTTATGGTGCAGTGTTCGAATATTTTTGAGCATTTTTGCTCAATCTTCATCAAAGATCAATAAAAAACTCTCTACAAGAGTTTCCTTGTCCTTCCATGTCTCTGATACCATAAAAAATTTAGGCACATCAATATAAGAACCAAGAAAATGATCCAAATTTATGCAGGAACGCAATAGAATACACAAATAACCACAGAAAAAAATATGCAGTGGAAATGACACTTCATTTCATTAGTCAATAACTGAAACTTGTTTACATACATAATGGAAATAAACTAGCTAGAGTGTTGGTAGCTCATCTCTGAGAAGAGATGTCGCGGATACATGCCTTTGAACTCTGTGTTACAATGAGGCTTGAAGGCCTATATATTATTGAGAAACAATGGAAACCATACACATCCAAAAACCCAACCCTAGGAGGTGAAACGCCAGAATGTGGGCCTCGTTGGGTAACTTGGTACTTTAATTTTCCCAGGTCGTAACTTTAGCATACTACCTTTGTTTGATGTGCATGATACATCGTTAGAAAGATCTATTTAAGGACTACATCAATAATAAAATTTATTTAGTTCAAAATGAACTCATATTTTCATGACCATTCGATGCCGAAAAAACATCGTTGAGGGCCTCAAAACGGCTTCGAAAGTTTGGGACCCGAAAACTGCCAAAAATAGTAAATTGTGCTACAATTAAGGAAACTGGAAAAATGAAAGAAACAATGGTGGGGGTCCAAGTGGGATAGGTGGGTGGCCACCCATATCCTCTTGGATCATTCCTCGCCCCCTTAGGAAGCAATGGTCCCCATTGCGTTGAGTTCCTCCATGAGATGAGGAAACTTCTGCTGAACTTGCTCCCTGGTGAGCCACTTTCCCTAGTTAAGGAGTTGGCCTGCTTTGACAACTCGATATAGTTGGATCTTCTGCTGGTGGGTGTTCTTGATCTGTGTGTCTATAATATGATCAGTTGTGGCTTGTTCCATGCAGTTGGGGTTTAACTCTATTAGTGTGAGTTGTTCTACCATGTCTGATGTGTCCACTAGAGGTGGAAAGTAGGGACGAAGGAAGTCCACATTGAACACTCGGTGCAGACCAAGGAATGGTGGAATACTAAGATCGAGGGAATTGTCCTCGACATCTTTGGTGATGGTGTATGGCTCATATTGGACAGGGCAAAGCTTGTGGTCGGGTCGAGTGAGCCGCTCCTTCTGCAAATGTAGCCACACTTTGTCACCCACCTACAAGTTGTGTTGCACCCAATGTTGATCATGTTGCTGATTGAATTGGCATTGGACCTATCCAATATGTCATGAACCTATTGGAGAATGTGTTGAATGCACTCAATGAATTTGTTCACCTTGGAAAATTCAGACTAGATATGAGTTGAATCATCCTCAGTAGCTACAAATGGCATCGCTACATCAATGGGACATAGTGGCTAGAATCCCAAGCCCACGTGAAAGGGGCTGTGGCTTGTTGAGCTATGGAGGGCCTGGTGATAGATATGTTGTACATAGGGGAGGCTCTCATCCCATGTGCATGGATTCTTTGAGTTGCACATGTGCAAAATGTGTACGATCATCTTGTTAACGACCTCTGTCTGGCCATCAGTCCAGGGATGGAAAGCTGTGGAATTTGTGAGCTTGGTGTCTAGCATTGACCATACGCTAGAACATAATGTACTAAGGAACCTGCTATCATAGTCTGAGATTATAGACTATGGAATCCCAAAGTGTACCCACACTTGTTCAAACAAGAGTTTAGCAGTGGCTTCTGCTGTGATATTCTTCTTGTAGGCCACCATTATGGCCATCTTTGAGAATCTGTCAATGACCACAAACACACAGTCATTATCATGCTTAGTAGAAGGAAGGCCCAACATGTAATCCATGGAGATGGATTCCCAAGGTCGACTAGGGGTAGGCAACAGAGTATAGAGTCCTTGCTTCTTGATGGATGGTTTACCAATGGCGCAGGCAGTGTAGGATCGGATGTATTTCCTGACGCCCTGTCGAAGGTTCGGCCAATAGAAATACTTTTGCAATACTGCCATTGTTTTCTTGACCCCAAAATGTCTAGTGACCTAGCTGTAGTGCGCTTCCGAAATCATCTTGCCACACTCACTTAAAGGAACACAAAGGTGTCCCATGTGACATAGTAGTACATCCTGGAGGTACAATTTTGGAACCTGGTTCCCTTAAAGAGTGTCTATTATGTGTGGCTGAATTCTAGATCGCTCTTGTAGAGAAGCGGACAATCAGAAGTCTCATGCCCATAAGAGTTGAGCACGATGGTTATCTCCATGATCGGTGGTCGGCTGAGGCAGTCTGCAACATTATTGGTGCTTCATTTCTTGTACTTTATGTTCAAATTAAACTATTGTAGTTATGTGGACCACTTTTGATGGTGATCATTCTCTAACTTCCCTTGTGTTTGTATGAACTACAGGGGTTGATGGTCTGTGTGGATGATTGTTTCCTTCCCCAAAATGTAATGTTTCCATTGTTGGCGAGCCTATACAATGGAATACATCTCTTTGTCATAAGTGGGATATTTGAGGACTATGTCGGATAGTGTCTCACTGTGATATGCCACTAGATGCCCTTGTTGAGTAAGGACTGCCCCAACAGCATAGTTAGAGGCATCTGTCTCAATCTCAAATGGTTGTTGCAAATATGGTAATGTGAGCACTGGTGCATAGTAGAGGCTATGTTTCAATTCTGCAAACGCCTTCTGCTGAGTTTCCAACCAAAATAATTTTTCTTTTGCTCCTCCTTTAGTGACTTGACTCAAGGGCCAAGTGATATGAGAGAATCCCAACAGGAACTTGCGGTAGAAATTAGCAAGGCCTAGAAAGCTGCGAAGCTCTGTTAGAGTAGTTGGGGATGGCCAATCCTGAATGACTTGGATCTTGGTTGGATCCACATGTATCCCACACTCATCAATAATGTATCCTAGATACTGAACCTGGTTCATGCCAAAAGTGCACTTGTCCAAATTGGCACACAACTTGTGTTGCCGCAATGTTTGGAGGACCTGTTAGATGTGGTGGAGGTGCTCTTCCCAAGCCTAGCTGAAGATCAGGATGTCATCAAAGTATACTACTACAAATGAGTTGGTGAATGGCCACAAGATGTCGTCCATCAGTCTCATGAAGGTTGCAGGAGCATTTGTCAGCCCGAAAGGCATGACCAACCATTCGAAAAGGCCCTCATTGGCTTTGAAGGCAGTCTTCCACACATCGGTCGGTTCGATCGGTACCTGGTGATACCTAGACTTTAAGTCAATCTTGATAAAATATTTTTCCCCGTTAAGCTGGTCCAGGAGGTCATCAATCCGTGGGATCGAGTACCTATTCTAGACAATGATCTTGTTCAGTGCTCGATAGTCAATATAGAGTCTCCAAGTCCCATCCTTCTTCTGTACCAATATGATCATGTTCCCATAGGGCGATGAACTTGGTCGGATGTGACCCTTCTGCAAAAGCTCTAGAATTTGCCTCTTGATTTCATCATTCTCCAGAACAAAGTGTCGATAGATCGTTCGATTGGGCAGCGGTGTACCTGGGGTCAGATTGATGGGGTGCTTGACCTGACAGTGGAGAGGCACCCCGGTGGGTGAGGTGAATATGTCTCGGTACTCCTCCATGACCTTGTCCATTTGTTGTTGTTGTACGGAGGGGCCCTATCTGGAGGTCGTGGCCACGATCTTCTTCTTGCCCTGACAATGGATCATTAAGAAAACAAACTTCCTGGTTTTGGAAATGAGGTTATTGCATTGTTTTGTAGTAACCAAAGAGATAGCGGCAAGACGTGGTACCTCTCGTATCCTGTACAAATTATTTCCCAATGTAATAATAACAACGCGAGGCCAGGACTCATACACAGCATGTCACTTCCATAAGTATGGTTGACCTAATAATTCATCACAAACATCAAGTGGAGCAATATCACATAATACCTCATCGGTGAAGGGCTTGATGCTGTAGGGAAGGTGACACTGCTAACTAATGTGGAGATCCCATCCTTGGTGAACCCACCCGATGGTGTATGGTTGTGGGTGTGATGTGGTCAACAAACCCAATTGCTTCACAACCTCTACTGAAATCAGGTTCTTTTGGCTCCCACTGTTGATAATGAACTATAGCGGGGAACCCTTTACCCAATCTGGGAGTGGAAAAGACGCTCCTCCTCCTCTAAATATTTTGGTTCTTCCTTTTGGATCTCCATGGTAGCAATGGTGGCATTGGGATCTGCATCGATAATCTTCTTCCCTCTGTCATTCCCCTTCTCAAGTTCTGATTCAGTGTCAGAGTATGCATCTGATTTAGAAGCCTTTATCTCAGCCACCTCTGACTGCTTGGCCTGACACTCGTGTTGTGAGTGGGGCTCTTCTGGAACTCACACCGCTTTCCTGCTTCCTTATTTGGCTTTGTAGTGTTGCTCTTTTCTTGAGGCTTTGGCAAGTTTTCTTGATTCGCCATGCCTTAGTTGTGTCCTTGGTTCTGCAGTTTGGGGGCACCTTTCCCTTGGTTCTGATTCACATATCCAAAGTCTCTTTTTTTCTGTTTGAATTTTTGCTCAATTTGGCAGCATACCGATATGTCGTACCAAGTGAGGAGATGTCAATGAACTCCATTTCCTCTTGAATGTATCTCTGGAGACAATTGCGGTACTTCAGCACCAAATATTTCTCTGAATCTTTGATACCCAACTTGGTGCATGGGGTATGGAACAGATTCGTCAGTTCATGCACATCTTGATCTCTTTGTTGCTGCAACGAAGACCATTGTATGTACTTGTCCTCATAGCTCCCCACTAGATAATATTGTCCCTTTATGGCATCTCAGAAAGAATTCCAAGTGGGTACGATCGAGAACAGACAGGGTTCCTCCTTGTCCTTTTTCTCACAGTAGGTTTCCCACCAGTCCTTGACATGAGGGTCGGTTTTGAGTAGAGAAAAATGAATCTTTTCCAAGTTAGAAAAGTCATGAACCAAGAAATATCCTTCTAATAGATTCAACCATCTATCTATGGCGTCTGCATCTATTTGACCATCAAATATGGGAATGTCGAAGTTTACTTGTACCCTAAAAGGGGTTGTGCCTCCAGAGTGGCTGCTAGATGCAGATGCGTCACTAGTGGGAAGTCGTTGAAGGATCTGGGTGAAGTTATCCATCATCGCGTTCCTTTGTTTTTCAACAGCCTCCTCAAGCAACATTTTGATAGGATCTTATGTGCCTTCGTCTTTCTTTTCATCCCCCATGGGTGGCCGTCAGGATTTTCAAGGATGATCTTGCAAAGGTTCAACCAGATCAAGCCCTAAGTCTTTATACCCCGCCCTCGTTGGGGACATGCAAAGAAGGATTGAGAAAGAGTAGAATGCTCTGAAACCACTGAATCGGATTTATGCAAGAATGCAACAGAATACACAAATAACCACAGAAACAAATATGCAGCGGAAATAACACTTGATTTCATTAATCAATAACTAAAACTTGCTTACATACAGAATGGAAATAAACTAGCTAGAGTGATGGTAGCCTTTATCTCTGAGAAGAGATGTGGTGGCTACATGCCTATGAACTCTTTGTTACAATGAGGCTCGAAGGCAAATATATTATTGAGAAACAATGGAAACTCTAACCATCCAAAAACCTAACCCTAGGAGGTGAAACGCCAGAATGTGGGCCCCGTTAGGTAACTTGGTACATCAATTTCCCAAGGTCGTAACTTTAGCATACTACCTTCGTTTGACACGCATGATACATCTTTAGAAAGATCTATTTAAGGACTACATCTATTAACAACAAATATCAAGCCCAAAATAAACTCATATTTGCTTGACCATTCGATGTCGAAAAAATGTCGTTTAGGGCCTCAAAATGGCTCTGGAAGTTTAGGAATCAAAAACTACAAAAAATAGTAAATTGTACTACAATTAAGGAAACTGGAAAACTGAAAGGAACAATGGTGGGGGTCCAAGTGGAATAGGTGGATGGCCACCAATATCCTCCTGGATTAGAAACAAACTTAGTATAGTTGATACAGATCAATTTTCTCAATGAAATGTCAAAAATGGTGCAAAAAACCTGCAACTGTATATTTGCTTAATTGTTAATCAAAAGAATTAAGATTACAATGCAATACAATGGCATGAAAATGGCTTACTTGGGTGCATGAGAGTGGCTTACTTGTTGGTTAAACACCACTCAACAAATCAATTAGCCACTTAATTCCAACATAATTGACTCTAACCAACTCGAAGGCAGTTTAGATTGAGTATAAGTGATTAGAACTTAGTTGCATGCCAGCAAGTAGGTGAGGGATCCTATCTGACTTTAGTCAGGTGAGTTAAACTGAACATAGTCACCAAAGTTAGGTGAAGGCACCTTTAACACTCTAGTTAACTGCGTTTAAACAAGAATTAAGCATAAATCACATTAAGGTGCCTTTATCACTTTAGTTTAGCTGAAAGGTAGGTGAAACAACATCTAGTTGACTTACTGGGGTGCATATGCAAGCAGATCAACCCAAATTTTCTTCTTGATCGAAGGAGGAGACTCAGTGAGTCTCCTTGATTAAGAGGAGATCTAGTTTGATGATGCGGTCACATGTTTCAGTCAAAACTTAGAATACGTGGTAAATTAAGCCAAAAAATACCAAATAATGATGTGTGATTGGAAATTGACTCCATCAGTTATCATTTGATCAATGGAGATCTCGATCTTGTGACTCTTACCCTACCTTTAGGTATCATAGATTCTTGATATTGAATAGACTTTCATCATAGTAAAGTATGTAGATAAAACTAAATGCTACAAAACTTTATTTCCAATTTATCATTAAATAGAGAGAAGTTGATTAATAAGAAGTGTGGTGATATTCACTCATAAATAGTAGTCAACCCCGTGACTCCACCCGAAAGGGGTTGGTTCATATCCTAGACATTAAACAAATATTCATCAATTGAAATTCGAAAATAATATTGTAGTTATCATATTCATAGGAGATCTCGATAATCGCTCCAGCTGTTAATTCCACGGTCCACCTACCTCTACAATGGATAATGCGCCCTTAAATATTTGTCTCACTGATTTACTTTCGGTCATAGAGTGGCTTTCAAATCGGGGTGAGCCATGGTTTTTAGATATGTGTCAATTTGGTCAATGCCTCATATGTAAGAAGTCATAAAACTTTCAATTGGCCTAATTATAAGTTATTGTATGTATTCATGCTATCGACTCTGGGTGTGACGGGTGGAATAAATGTTGAATGTATGTTGTTATTAAAATGAATTTATGCGCAGCCTATAGAACGAGTCTATAATGTTTCTGCGGATCATCAAATTGGACCAATAATAATCTCCACATAGGGCGAGCCTTATTTACTGGACAGACTCGTATTTAAGACGAGTCTGTCAAATTGGACCAATAATAATCTCCACATAGGGCGAGCCTTATTTACTGGACAGACTCGTATTTAAGACGAGTCTATCCATTGTCAGAGATGCATGGAATAAGGTATAGTGTATGATAAAACCTTATATGTACATGATGCCCATTCATCCATGGCTTAATCGGGTCATTTTCCGGTTGTTCTTTTTCAGGCATCTTTCGATTCTAACATCCCTGCAGCCATGTCACCATCAATTAAAATTCCTACGCCATTTGACTGATTCGAGAAGACAGGGCCCTGGACGCGTAACCTCAACGTTAATTCATCCTAGAGTTAACAGATGGGAAACCTGAGGCTATGGAGGGAAATTTAAATTTTGAACAATGAGCATTCAAATTTTGGCCTCGCTAAATTTAAATTGTGAACAATGAGCATTCAAATTTCGAGCTAGAGGATTTAAATTTACATAGAACGAGAGTTGTAGTACAAAGGCATTGTTGCAGCCATGTATTTCCTTGGTTTGGAGTAGATGAAGATGAATATTGGATGCAACTCGCAGGGGATCCAAAATGACCAGGCCGG
Organism: Pseudotsuga menziesii; assembly: GCA_001517045.1. Classification (NCBI taxonomy): domain Eukaryota; kingdom Viridiplantae; phylum Streptophyta; class Pinopsida; order Pinales; family Pinaceae; genus Pseudotsuga; species Pseudotsuga menziesii. The sequence continues at coordinate 355,250 of LPNX010581753.1, read as the reverse complement.
GATGAATGTACTTCTTATTGCAAGCATTGCAGAGGTGAAGTATAAGAATAAGAATGCTTCAAGGTCTGATGGTTTGTTCAGAAAATCTTTGGAGAAGGGGAGCCTCACTTCCCATTTAACACTTGGATTGCTTTTTGAAGAGCACTGTAACAAGGAAAATTATTTGCCTTCTTGGATTAAGACTGTTCATGGAGGTGCTAAGCCCTCAATTGCACAGTGCATTCCTCGGCCACTGGATCTCTCCATTCTTGGGAGCTGTTCTAATTCCATTAATTTACTACCCAACCGGTCTGGTTTTGGATCCCCAGTAGTAGTCAAGCAGGTATTGGACCACATCACGCCATTAGATGATGATCATGATGGTTGTTCTGGGTTTGTGGCAAACTATATGTGTGGGATTTTACTGTGTAGAATAGTTAGTTGTGCTTTTATATTCAGCTAATTCTTCTGCTCATGTAGTTTGTTTTTCAATCCAGGCCTTCTACATCAACGATTCCGGGCAGGCAATCCGGTGCGCAATTGACCATTTTCTACGGTGGAACCATGAATGTATATGACGATATTCCTGCAGATAAGGTATGGGCATGGGAATTCAAAAGCTTATGGTTGATAAATTGGTAGGGTTCAGTTTAGATGGGAATATAATGGCGCCTGTCTGTTTGTTTGTGCAGGCCCAAGCCATAATGTTAACTGCCAGCATTGGAAATTATTCCAATTATCCACCTACTAATGTCCAGAACGGATGTCGATGGCAGACTGAGCTGAAAAAATCTCTCCCTGTCATGAGTTATCAGAGTTATAGGGGATCCACCACCAATCTAATGATTCCAAGATGTACACAGGTACGATTAAGCCAGCCAATTCATAGATCACATAATCTACAAATTGCTCCTCCTTTTTTCAAATTATGCCTAGAAATTTTAAATGTTGTTTTCCTACATTGATAATGTTACTATTAAATTTGTACAATTCAGAGATCTGAACTAACATCTAGTATTAAATTACAATTAGCTAGCCATCTAGCTTGCTGAAATACTCGACGAAATAAACCTTAATACTAGTTTTCTTATAAATATTTCTGATTCCTCGCCATGTTCTTTGATAATGTCAGAAGCATTCCTTGCACCGTTTTCTGGAGAAGCGAAAATACGGGTATGATAATTAGTTCATATTTTCCATTCTTGTCTTTCTGCCATTGAAACTTACAACTGAAAACAAAAACTCAAAGTGTTGTCTTTCTATTGTGCTGTGTAGGCTGAATGCAAACGCAAAGTCTCCATATAAGCATGCAACCCAAACAGACAATACCAAAAGCCTCAACAATATCCATCATCTGCAATCAAATTCTCTTCCATAAGCCCATTCTCTTCATTGAAAATCCCTCTCACATTCTCCAAAACGGCAATTTATTACGCAATTAGCTGGTATACGATCCCACTCTATATCCCCTCTATTCATGGCCCGGTACTGGTTAATGCAGATGGCTGAGCACAAATAGCATTGTTAAATAAAATTAACAATATATGCCCATTACAAAATGGGCTCGTATCACAAGAATTTACTGTAAATATGAAGCACATAGAGACATATATGATTAATCAGAATAGATCTATCTTAAAATATCTACCAAACTGTTTCTGCATCAATTTTTTTTTCATTGCAAATTTTTATATATCTACAATTATTTGATTTGCACATTATGTTACTTTAAGAAATTATTCGAGGAAATTCAAAATGCAGTGACAAATTGAATAGTTAAAAAGATCTACCAAACCTCAGAAATGGATAAATATTTCTAATTGCACACCTCTGTCTCTCTATATATTTAGAGATTCTTGGATTTGCACATTATGTTCCTTTAAAAATTTGTTCGGGAAAATTCAAAATGCAGCGACAAATTGAAAAGTTAAAGTGCGGAGGACTTTGATGCCTTGGATGTTTTTCTAATGCCTGTGTATAAGCTAATGTTGCTGGTTTCCATTGAGATCATAAATAAGCCTTAACATCTTCTTCATATGTTTTCCTGCATTGCTGACGTGTAGCTTGATCCCTTGAAATATGTTCAGAATCGTAGTTGACAGACAACAGTTCAATATATGGTTGTTACATAAGTAAATAAGAAAGGGGACAGAAAATGTGATTCAAGATTGATTGGGTAGTTAGTACTCACCTGTAGAAACTCGAAGGTGTCATGCCATCTAGCCAGCTAAAATACTCACACAGAGGTGTTGATACACTGCACGTGAAAGAAAGACACCGAAATTATCTAAATGGATTTCTTTGTGCGATACTGGGAAATGATCTTACCATTTTAGTGTTTCCTACTCTACCCTTTTCTGTTCAAGAAAAGCATATATCTCATTACACAGAGTAGAGCAACGTCTGAGAAATCACTTCTAATTTCTTCATGTCAAAGAAGGAATATGTGTTTGATTTTTTTTAAATTACAATAAGCAACCTACTACAGTATTTTTTTTTTTTACTTGATTTCTTTTGTTACTTATTTTTTGGTATCGATTATTATTTAGACTCTAATTATGCGACTATGATGTAAACAAATTTAGATATATAAACAACTTTATATTAAAAAACAATTATATATATATATATATATATATTACAAAGTTGTATCATCATTACATTAACACCATTAACACCTTGGAAAAATGAAGTCTTCTCTTTTCATATACCTATTCTCATACTTTATTAACATATTCCAACTTCTTAACTTTCTTACATAAATTAGTACATATCAATCAAAACTTCGAACTGTTGATGTCTCATTCATCAAGAATATAGATTTTGGACTACTCCAAAAACAAAAAACCAACATAGAAAAGATACATGAAAATCTTATCTTGAGACTTTCTAGAATATTACTATGAGCTAAACATCACTTTAATAACTTGTATATTTAGATGCTCTTTTATTGCCATAATTGAATTCATCAAAAATAACTCTATCATCCATATTTGCAATGGCCTCTTTAATAATAAATTAGGTTCTCTATTAAACTCCCTTTAAATGTGTTTGAATGTGACCTACTCAAAACCAAATATGGAAAACTCACCTATTGTCTCCATTGTCTTTAGTAAAACTAAATAGTTTAGTAACTTAGTAAAACTAAATATTTTAGTAACTTAGTTAGTAATAGGTCACCTCATTTAATGGTGACACTTGATTTGTATAAAGCTCAATTCTACTTCTTGTAAAAAAACATCAAATCAATAAATAAAATATATCTTTTTGGAATTTCCATTCCAAGTTGGTATCAAAGCTCAACCATCTCCATCTCCACCTTTTTATTCTCCACTCCAACCCATTCACTTGTCTCACATCTCTTCCTCGCATCCACTCTTCTCCTACTTTCTGATTCCCTCTTCACTGCACAAAATATATAATATTAAATAGTAATGGTGATATAAATATTATTTATTATTATTATTTTAATATTAAATAGATATATATATTTTTAAATATTTTTGAGAAATATTAAGGTTAGTTTTTTGCAAATAATAATATTATTATTGTAATTAAATATTTAATAGTTACCGTATCCCCAATAAAAAATTAGCAACATGAATACAAGAAATACAGACAAAAACCCTCCATAGAACAAGGATGCATCCATACAGTGGTCAAATTTGAAGGGCTGGTCTTAAATTTTTTTGGAAGGGCATGCAACTATCCAACCCTTCAAGGATGAAAGGTTATAAAAATAATTGCACTTCAATAAAAAAAAAAGGTGAAAATAAAATATTGCCCTTCGAAATATTTATAATTTTAAAATATCAAACATTGTAAATTTTCATTAAAACTAATCAATAAACAAATATCTCTCCAATTCCATTAAAAAATTAATAAGAAAACATATTTTCTTCCATTCATTTGATATTCTTCAAAAACACTTAGGATTACATCATTGAAAACATGAATCTATCCCAATGGAAGAGGCTTTCTGGCTTTCATTTGTTTCCATACATCATAAATGCCATTCCAATCTACATCATTTAAATCATGAGGTGCACTAAGAGAGAGAAACATTAGCATATCCAATGTCTCCAATGAAAGTCTTGATCTATCATCATTTTTTATCCTATTTAATTTTGAAAATCCTCTTTCACACACGGCTGCACTTGTTGGAATAACAAGAATAGCTTGCCATAAGTGCATGAGATAGGGAAATCCTTCAAACCATTCAGGTTCATCTCCACAAAGATCCCATGCTCCAAACATCTGGTTTTTTTGGTAAGATTTTTAAATAGTACAAATGAATTCATCCATTTCACCCAAACATTTAGTAGTATCTACAATAGGTGACTCCCCAATACTAATTTTTTCACATAAACATTGCAACCACCTTTTTGTTTGAGAGTCTCTATCATTCACTTCTTCATAATAATGTCGAGGACTGAAAAATTTAGCAGCATTGAATATAGGTAAATCTATGAACCCCATATCTAGAGATTCAATCACCTTTATAACAAAACATTTTCCTAGAAGAATACAATCATCTAGTGTCCCCTAATTTTGCATCTTTGGCAAAATTTCAAACCTCAATGGATGTAAATGTATCATACCTGTTCTATGTGCAAAATCAAGAGTTCTGCCTTGCGCTTTACTTAAAAAGGAGGATATGTTCACTGCTCCTACCCCAAATATGTCTCCCAAAAACCGTTTGCGAAGCATGCTAATAGAAACATCTAAAGTAGTGCCAATAGATGTAATATCAACATGATCCTCTTGAAACTTTTGATTCAACTTATTTAACTCAATGATCACATCTGCAAGTAAATGGATGTAAAATTGTACTTGAAATATTGTTGCCAACTCATACATTTTTTTCTCCCCTAACTCCCAATCTTTTAGCAAAGCAGGCATGAGTTTAACAAGTCTTTCCATGACCTTACCTCTAGAGAGCCACCTGATTTGATGAATTTGTAAGACCTCCAACTTAGTGATTTCAAATTATTCCATTAGTTCTTTCAATTCTCCATGTCTTTTAGAAGATTTTCCAAGCCATGAATAAACTTTGTTTGCAAATTTGTCAATAAATTGCAACTCTAGAAAATGAGATGAAGCATCATTTGCTGCTAATGCTTCTCTATGAGCTATGCAATGCACATCTAAAAAATGAGGGGCATCTCGACAAATCTTAGAAGATAAACCTTCACGAATACCCCTCATGGAGGATGCCCCATCAGAGCCAAAGCCAACTAACTTCATCAAAGATAGATCCATTTCTTCTAAAAGAGACCTCACTGCATCATACATACATTGAGCCGTTCCATCCTTTATTTGAAGCAAGCATATGAATTTTGTTACACATTTTCCTCTTCCTTCATTTGTCAGATATGTAACATAAACTATCAAATGGTGTGCCATTGTTCGATCAGTGCTTTCATCAACTAAAATTGAGTAAAAGGGGCTTTGTAAAGTTTCATCTTTCAACTTTTTCCAATATACCTCTTTAGAAGCTTGAAGAAACTCTTTTCCAGATGCCGTATTTGTGTATGCAGAATATTCATCCGTTAAAGGCATATGTGGAGTGCATTTGTACCTATTCAAGTCACAAATTGACTTGTACATTTCTAAAGGTAAATCATGTATAACAAAAAAATACATATTTTCAATCACTGTTATAATTCTCTCCTTCTCAGCATCTACCATTAGTTCTACATGTTTGGTAATGGGAAGATTTTTTCGTTTGGTTTCTCCCTCCAAAAATTGTAAAGAAAATTTATGAGCTTCTGATTCTGAATGACCATTTAAACCACTAACTTGAAGAGTGGTACTTCTCTCCTTAGCAAATGGAGTGTCTCTCTTAAATTTAGCACACCATGAACATTTTATTCATTCATTACCATTGCAATCCTTTACAACATAAGCCCATGGGAATCTTGTCTTCCATTTAGATTTGAAAGTTCTTTTCCGTTTCTTTGATGGTTGTTCCCCTTCAACAATTTCTACACTAGCAGATTCTTCATCTTCATGTGGATGAGTATCAACTTCATTTGGAAAATTACACGGTTGATTACAACGTTGTGAGATACCAAATGCATCAACAATTGACAATTGCTTTTTATCCTTCTTAGGGCAACCAACAGGAAACATGTTTCAATCTTTACACCTACTTCATCAATACAAACAATAAAATAAGTAAATAGATCAATACAAAACAACACTATATTTCCTCTTAAAATGAATATAAAATTAATTTATTGAAAGTTTTTTCTTAATAATTCAATTAAAATAATTTTTACTCTTAATTATTTGAATAATTAAAATACTATTTTTATTATTAATTATTTGTTAATGTATGTTCATTATATAGATAATAGAATTACTATTTTTAAACATTAAAAAAATGATTCTATCTCAAGTAAGTATAATTCACAAAGGGAATGACGTAAGGTAATTAGAAACTTATCCTTGTAATTTGATATATTTAAAAAAATACATCTACCTCAAGTAAGTATAATTTACAAAGGGTAATTAGCAACTTATATTTTCAATTTGATATATTTGTGTCTCAAATTTTAAATTAGCCTTGTCATTTAACATTATCATAAATATTATTATACCAAGAATTGGATCAAAATAATTTCATCCCAAATTTAGAGCTCTAAAAAATGATTAATAAATTAAATTGCTAATTGTCATTTTTAATCAATTTGTAATATATATAAACCATTCAAACTTAAAATCAATAAATAAAATTATATAACTTGTCTTTGCAATTTGATATATTTGTGCCTCAAATTTTGAATTAAACATGCCATTCAACATACTAGGAATTGAATCAAAATAGATTCGTCCAAAATTTACAACTTTAAAAAAAATGATTACTAAATTAAATTGTTAATTGTCATTTTTTAATAAATTTGTAATATATAAAAAAATATTTAAACTTAAAATTAAAAAAATAATAATTATATAAAGATATATAACATCATAAAACTAAATGAAAAAGTATTGATAAATTAAATTGCATTATTGAGATAGATTTCTCTCTTTTTTTAACTTTTTATAATTAAAATAAAATAAAGTTATATAGAAAGACAAAATTGTGTGTATGGTGTTTATTCAAAGTCTTACTAACCATCTCTCGTTCCTAGTTATACTTTATTTAATGCATCTCTTCTCATTTTAAATTATTTAAGGAACCTGGAATCCTCAATAATGCATATGTAACCTTGAACAAATTAGAGTTGATGAAACCATGAGCATATTTGGTGGCAGAATCTTGCACATTTTATGGTTGAAAATCTAACAAAGTTAATGGATCCATTAACATTGTTGGTGGAACCATGAGAATTGTTGGTAGAACCATGATCTCCAGCTATGGAACCATGAGCATGAGAGGATGAAGAAATGGATGGTGATGGTGTAGTCACCATGAAGACACACACAAAAAATAATGGAGTAGTTTGCATGTAAATGGGCATATGGTTGTAAGACCTAATAAGGCATGCATACCCCTGGTAACTCACAGGTAAAGTTGGGAAATAGACCTAGGTGATAGGGGGTGTACATGGGTTATCTAATATATCCCTCTCATGATTCCACCAACAGTTCTCATAGTTCCACTAATAATGCACATGGTTCCACCAACAGTTCTCATGGTTCCACTAATAATGCGCATGGTTCCACCAACAATGCTCATGGTTCCACCAATAATGCTCATGGTTCCATAGCTAGAGATCATGGCTCCACCAATAATGCATCCATCACTAGCGCTTATAGTTCCACCAACAATGCTCATGGTTCCAAAAATAATGCTCATGGTTCCACTAATAATGCTCATGGTTCCACCAACAATGCTCATGGTTCCACTAACAATGCTCATGGTTCCATAAATAGAGCTCATGGTTCCACCTACAATGCTCATGGTTCCATAAATATAGTTCGACTAATTGCGATGTAAGAGTCTATAAAAGGAGGAACCCAAGCTGTGTGAGGGTTATGTCCTGACCAGTAGGTTGGTTGTTTACTTCCTAGTTTGTCTGTGTTTGTTAGAAGAGTCAATGAGTCGAAGAGAAGAGTGAGCCGATCCAAGATGTGTGCAGATTGACAATAGAGTGAAGGGGAGGAAAACTTCATATATCTAAGACCAGAGAGCACAATAGGAGAGAGAATTCTATATAGAGTGTAGAATAATATCTAGTGACAGAGTCTACAAGCTGAGTGCGGAGAAGAAAGGTTCCATATATTTCTCATGCCAGATGAAGAGCGCCTCTGTGGTTTTTCCAATATGGGTTTCCACATTAAATACTGTATCAATGTGTATTTGATCAATGTCAGTGTGTCTCATGAATGTATGTTGCGAACAAATGCTTATGTATTTGCTTATAAATAGTTGTATGCATATATCACATTGTTGCTATTTGGAATCACTAATAAGGAATTACATTGACTATTGTAATCTTTATCGACGGATAAGTAGAGTAATATATTGAATGGTTCCACCCACACTATTCATGGTTCCACCAACAATGCTCATGGATCCATTAATTTTGTTGGAGATTCAACCACCAAATGTACAAGATTATACCACCAAATATGTACTGGTTTCATCATCTATAACTTTGTTCAAGGTTCCATATGCATTATTCAGGATTCCACTACCTCGTGATCATGTGTTTGTTACTCTGCAAATGGTTAATGGTCCATCAATAATGCTTTTGATATTCATGATTCCACAAATGTTGTTCAAGGTTCCTTAATTGCACATGGTGTTTTATGCATTGTATATGGTTACACCCACATTGTTCACAATTCCATAAAAATTGTCCATTGTTCCATTTACATTCTTCATGGTTCCACCCATTAAATGCTCATTTACCATGAATTTTGTTCAAGTTTCCTTGCATGGTTTCACAACCTTGCGACCAGTACTCATGGTTCCGCCACTAATGCTCATGGTTCCATAAATAGAGCTCATGGTTCCACCATCAATGCCCATGGTTCCATCAACAATGCTCACAGTTCCTTAAATAAAGCTCATGGTTCCACCAGCAATGCTCTTTGCTCCACCAACAGTGTTCATGGTTCCATAAATAGAGCTCATGGTTTCATAAACAGAGATCCTAGTTCCACCAACAGTGCTCATGGTTCCACGAATAATGCTCATTGTTTCATAACTAGAGCTCATGGTTCCACCATTGATGCTATGGTTCCATAAATAGAGCTCATGGTTCCACCAACAATTCTCATGGTTCCATAAATAAAGCTCATGGTTCCATAAACAAAGCTCTTGGTTCGACCAACAATGCTCATGGTTCCACCAATAGTCCTCATTGTTGCATAACTAAAGCCCATGGTTCCACCAACAATGCTCATTTGGGGTGCCATACTTCCAATAAAGCGTTAATAAAGACACACAACAAATAGAAATGTTTGTTTATAGTTCCCTATGTCAATTATTTCTTAGTCCTCTAGTTCCACCTGCAACTATCTCTCAAGGTACCTCGAAATGAATGAATATTTCCTCATAGAAGAAATTTGATACTACATGTTATGTATCTTTGGTGAGTGTCTTTGCTTCCACCCACTTTGTGATGCAGTCTATGCATACTAGGATATTTAGCTTCTAATGAGATGGGGGTTAAGTGGACGCATGAAGTCCAAGGCCCATCTCTCGAAAGGATTGATCACAAGCTGATTCTGGAGTGGCGTCTCATCAGTGTTTTCTAATTGCCCTATCCTTTGTTCCACATCCTTTCACAAACCTCTTACAATCCCAAAATATATTAGGCCAGAATCAGCCCAATCTCAACATCTTATGGCATGTTCTTTTGGTGGAACCATGAGCGTTGATGGTGGAACCTTTACCTCTGTTTATGGAACTATGAGCATCAGTGGTGGAACCATGAGTAATGGTCATAAGGTGGTGCAACCATGCAAGGAACCTTGAACAAAATTCATGATAAATGAGCATTTTTGGGGTGGAACCATGAACTATGTATATGGAACCATGGACAATTTGTATGGAACCATGAAAAGTGCTGGTGGAACCATATACAATGCATACAAAACCATGTGCAATTAAGGAACCTTGAACACCATTGGTGGAACTATACATATACTAGGTTGTTATTTATGGACCACGTACCATTTGGCGAGTACTGCATACATGGTCATGAAGTGGTGGAATCTTGAATAATCCATATGGAACCTTGAACAAAGTTAGTGTTGATGAAACCATGAACATATTTGGTAGCAAAATATTGCACATTTGGTGGTTGAATCTTCAATAAAGTTAATGGATCTAATAACATTGTTGGTGGAACCATGGGAACTATTTATGGAACCATTAGCATTGTTCGTGGAACCATGAGATCTAGTTATGGAACCATGAGCACTGTCGGTGGAACAAAAGCTCTATTTAGGCAACCATTAGCATTGTTGGTGGAACAATAAGCTCTATTTATGGAACCATGAGCATTGTTGGTGGAACCATGAGCATTAGTGGTGGAACCATGAGTAATGGTCGCAAGGTGGTGGAATCATTCAAGGAACCTTAAAAATAATTCACTGTAAATGGGCATTTTAGAGATGGAACAATGAAGAATGTAAATGGAACGATGGACAATTTTGATGGAACCATGAACAATGCGGATGTAACCATGTACAATGCATACAACACCATGTGCAATTAAGGAACCTTGAACAATGTTGGTGGAACCGTGAATATCATAAGCATTATTTATGGACCATGAACCATTTGGTGATTAATGCATACATGGTCACGAGGTGGTGGAATATTGAATAATGCATATGGAACCTTGAAAAAAGTTAGTGTTGATAAAACCATGAATATATTTGTTGGAAAAATATTGCATATTTGTTGGTTCAGTCTCCAACAAAATTAATGGATCCATGAACATTGTTAGTGGAACAATTAGCTATATTTATGGAACCATGAGCATTGTTGGTGGAACCTTGAGCATTGATGGTAGAACCATGAACTCCATTTATGGAACCATGAGAATTAGTGGTGGAAACATGAGTAATTGTGGCAAGGTGGTGGAACCATGCACATTTATGGAACCATAAGAATTATTGGTGGAACCATGAGCATTATTGGTGGAACCAAGAGCTCCATGTATGGAACCATGAGCATTGTTGGTGGAACCATGAGCACTATTGGTGGAACCAAGAACTCTGTTTATGGAACCGTGATCTCTATTTATGGAACCGTGATCTCTATTTATGGAACCATGAGCCTTGTTGGTGGAACCATAAGCTTTGTTCATGGAACCATGAACATTATTGGTGGAACCATGAACATGTTGGTAGAACCATGAGCATTGATGGTAGAACCATGAGCTCTATTTATGGAACCATGAGCATTAGTGGTAGAAAGATGAGTAACGGTAGCAAAGTGGTGAAACCATGCACATTTATATAACCATGAGCATTATTGGTGCAACCAATAGCACTGTTGGTAGAGACAAAAACTTTGTTTATGGAACCATGAGCTCTTTTGATGGAACCATGAACATTGTTGGTGGAACCATGAGCTCTATTTATGGAACCATGCGCATTGAAAAAGGTTCAAATATGTTTGACCATTGAAAACATATTTTTTCACATGAATAAAATGGCCATGGGATTGTTTCTCTCTCATGTTGAAAACATATTTTTTCACATGAATAAAATTACACACTCTTTACAGTATGTTACACAGTCAATTTTGACGAAATATTAAACATAAATAGTATTTTTTCTGCAGATTCTAAATATGTAATTTTTATAAAAAAAATATTATATTTTCCTATTTGTTTTCAATTTCTATTGTGTCTTAACTCCTTAACTCAAAATACATGTCGTTAGTGTTATTCCCATAACTTTTTCAATTCGTAATAGTTTTAAAAAACAATTATATGGTGCACTAGAAGACATTGACCTCTACATTTTATAAAAAACCCATTTCATGAATATTTCATTAAGACCTTCAAATGCTGCACCCACAAAAGACGTACCATTTTCGAGGAATGATCACTTAGATAATTATAAAAAAATTAAAAATTACTAATTTTATTTTCAAAAAATAATGTTGCACTAGTGTTATATGTTCTCTACATTCCTGCAAAATTTTGTATCCCAAAAGCATCATTTAGGACCTCAAAGGTTGCACCCACAAAAACATATACCTTATGATTTGCCTAAAAAAAAAGAGTGATTGTTAGAAAAAATGAAATTTGTCATATTTATAAACAATTTCAATACATAAACCTTATATATTTGGAAACGTAATTCAATTTCCTATATTTAATATTTTTTACTCAAAGCAAGATATTTTGTGTAAGTATCTCAAAAAAAGCAATTAAGTTGAGGGATTGCTCATTTTTCAGTTTTCTATTGCATCTAGCGTGCCAAAAGTGACCCTCATTAGCTTGCAGTGTCCCTAATATTATTTATTTTATGAGTAATTTATAGAATAGCACTCGCAGCACCAACCCTTAACATGGTTGGATTTAAATGTCGACAAAAAGCCAATGCCAATTTGGTAAAGATTAAAGAAAAAAAGCAGAAGATGGTGAAACACACAATGGGCATATTGATTTCCTTCGCATTATTAGACTCAAGTATTTATATGATTACATCACAACAATACTATGGGTCACTAATCAAGTTAAGATGACCAAATCAAGTATTCAACTAACCTACCAATTAATATTGAAGCATCAATTTTTTTGCCATTCCCTACTAGATATTTCTATCATTCAACATTTATTTTGTTTTAGACGTATCTTTAACCATTTGAAGTTATCATTCATAAATGTTAAAAAAGTTGAATAGAATCATTCAACATATAATATTTGTTCTATTGAGAAGGTTTTTTAAATGAAACTAAATATGTTATTCAAAATGTTTCATTGTTGATTTATTTGGAATATTTTTGGAATTTTTGTTTGTTTTTTCAATCTATTCATAATATATTTCCCATTTGACTAAAAATTGAATAACATATCCTTTTAACTTAGGAGTTTAGAAAATCGGTTATATCCTTTACAAGTTGACATAATGTTTTTTTAAAGTTATATTTTGACCATTTGTTTCTTCAAATAAAACACTTTTAACATAATTTTCTTACAACACTAAAAGTATTTTATGCACAAAATTAAAAAGGCTACGACTTTATTGATTTTAAAAAACATGATAAATAACATTTACAATTATTCACACTTTAACATTTAACGACATCATGTATATTTTTTTATACATATAAACATATTGTTTTATTTCTTTTACAATTTTTGACACTTTAAACATTTACATTTCACTACTAACATACATTTTTTTCATATATTTTTATTCCTTTTGCAACAATTTTTTATTTATTTAATTTTTATGACTATAACATATATTTTTTATATACATAAATATATTGTTTTATTTCCTTTATAAAGAAACATTTTTTCTATTTTTTATTTATTATAGTTTTAGTTACACATTTAATAATTAAAAAAACAAATACAGATTATTATTTTTTTCTATATAAATAACTGAACTAACAGCTTATAAATAACTACTTGTTAATGAACTCATCGCTATATTATAAATAAACAAATTCTTCAAAGTAATTAATTGCCATGACTGAAATCATCTTTTTCCATATAAATTATACTTGTCAATCTATCAATGTATACTACTAATCAAATACCATCTATCATGTATTGTGGTTTATAATATTTAATAAAATGGGTATTCTAACAAAGAAATTTTTACATTTATAAATGATCCAAGTATAATACTGGTCAATTACCATCTATTGTAATTTCAGTTTATAATATTTAATAAAATGGGTATTCAACCAAGAATTTTTTACATTTACAAATGAAAACTGAAGCCCATCTCAAAACAATCTAATTACTGTAAAAACTTTTATTTTTTTTAGAAAATGATATTCAAATAAGTTTAACATTTAAAAATAAGGCTTTATTACATTTATATGAAGTATGATAATGTGATTTGATAATCTGATATAGAGAAATATTCTTTGCTCAATAAAACATTCCGCACTAGTCTTCAAGCAACTACTTAACCTGTGTATCATAGTCAACAACAGAATTGCTTCAAAGAAAATCTCCACAAACTTTAGCAACCTCGTTTCTGGTCATCTGGCTAACTCTGCCTTCTCTACAAAGTGATGCATCCAATATTTCATTGCAGTGTTCCTTTTCACTCAGAGACAAAATATTATTTTTCTTCGTCAGCCATCACTATACAATTAATCAAGAAAAGCCCCTGCTCAATTGTCGTACTTATGAGATGAACATTCTTCTTCTCTTCTTCCTCATCATAATCTTCACTTCACGGCACCTGGTACAAAAGTTGTTAGAGATGGAACTGGTCTAAGCTTGAGCACGATGAGTTGCAACTACATGCAGGCCTTGGAAACGGGAAATGCAAACAATTACTACCTTCACAAGACCGTCAACTTAATTTGGCACCTCCAAGCCCATCTCTCAGATACAGTAAGCTTTCAGAATTGTGGTCCAATTGTATAGATCTTTCATTGGTTAAATTAGCAGAGTTTGATAATTTATAGAGAGATAACAAAAACTCCCAGTCATAAAGAATATAATCAATGCATTCCTAATAATTCGAGGAATCAACCTGAAATTCGTTGTTATCACTTCGTTTCTACAGGAGTGAAAGTGGGATTGATCTTCTGCAACTGAAAGAGAGTTTTAAGGCTGCAAATGCAAGGGAGAAAGAGGCTTTATCGCATCCCACCATCTCAACATCCAAATAGCTCAACGTTAGTTATCTCCAAGCTCTATCCAAGCGAAATCAACTATTCTCTTCTGGCTGGGATAACAGGCCTGACTGAAAGGATGGATTGAGCGATGGTTGTTCGTTTCTGCTTCCTTGTGGCAGGACTGACTACAACTCTCGTTCTGTGTAAATTTAAATCCTCTAGCTCGAAATTTGAATGCTCATTGTTCAAAATTTAAATTTAGCGAGGCCAAAATTTGAATGCTCATTGTTCAAAATTTAAATTTAGCGAGGCCAAAATTTGAATGCTCATTGTTCAAAATTTAAATTTCCCTCCATAGCCTCGGGTTACCCATGTGTTAACTCTAGTATGAATTAATGTTGAGGTTAAGCGTCCAGGGCCGTGTCTTCTCGAATCAGTCAAATGGCGGAGGAATTTTAATTGATGGCGACATGGCTGCAGGGATGTTAGAATCGGAAGATGCCTGAAAAAGAACAACCGGAAAATGACCCGATTAAGCCATGGATGAATGTGCATCATGTACATATAAGGTTTTATCATACACTATACCTTATGCCATGCATCTCTGACAATGGACAGACTCGTCTTAAATATGAGTCTGTCCAGTAAATAAGGCTCGCCTCTCGACATATGGGTCACCTGTAGGTCCTTCTTCCACAGTAAAAAGGAAACACCCTATTTATTTATAATTTAATTTATCATGTTAAAAAGCATACGGTTAAAATGTAAACAAGGAGAGCTGCTAAAGGCAGCAAGTCCCTGCCTTTAGTTGATAGCAAATTAGTTGGTTGTTGCAGGATCTACCTCAAATTTAGTTGGTTCCAGTGGGAGCTCAAGGAAAGCCATCTGAACCATTGACTAGGTTCCAGCCGCAGTGAGAAATAATAAACCCAACGATAAACCCAGATAACAACCCAACCAACAAAGGAAACTGGTTCAATTTCATCGTTCAAGAGCAATAAACCCCGCCAATAAACACCAACAGAGAATTGTATTGTGACAAACACTAACATAACTGTATTGTGACAGATAAAGGACTGAGTATTGTGGAGGCTAACCGAACAAATTGGAAAATGCTACGATGTGGATATTTGGAGAATGAAGTTTTATACCGTTCCAAGAAACCTTTGCGACCTGAAAGTGATAATGCTCCAAGATACATTATCCCCGATGAACCAGAAGTGAAGCCGAAGGTTTTATTTATATAATATTGAAGTGCATTTCAAGTGCCATAATACAGAACTATCTCCGGGCACCTTTAGAAATTTCTTGTTAGTTACCTTGAAACCTTGCGGATCTCTCGTGGGAGCATAGAGTTTTATGCATCTCTCATGGGAGCATAAAACTTTCAAACTGCAATGACCATGGATCGTGATCCAACGAAGCGAAGATTTGATCAATGAATAAATAAACAAGAGGAAAAAGGAATTTTACATATTATCTTATTTTTACAACAGGTAAATTTTTTGAATTAATGCATGGGTCATGGTGTTGGCCAGGTTGTCTCCACATTGACTCCATTGTATGAAATTGGACAGCGTCTGCAAGCTATTTACTTCGGAACCCGTTGTTGTCTATTAGATATGGCTTCCCACATGAGCTAACTTTCCTGGCGTCCCATAAACTGTTATATATTAAATATCATCCGACCAGGCAGTTACTGGGCCAACCTTCCTCCAGCCGGAGGCGAGTTCCCAACACCCCGATTAAAGACTAATTCCTATTCCAGCCACCCGATGGTGTGTTATTAAATACTTGTATAAGTAAGTGCATTTTTCGCTTAAAGAAGAGATAAATTCTACGTCCAAAAAGCGATTGCACAGACTATTTTATAACGCCTAAGCTTGCCACGTTTAGGCCATGCAAGAAATGAATTCATCCACCGAAAGCATGAGTGCCACATCCAGAAGCTCAGCGAGTGCATGTTGAAGGATTCATTTTGCCTTTCCGTGAAGGCCATTGCATGCATCCAATTTTGAGATGGAGAACAAAAGCCAGATTCACAGCGTGCTTGATAAACACCAGCCGTGGAAGGAGCCTGAGATCCCAAACAATAGTCTGAGAAATGTAAAACTGATATGTACTAAAGGATAGGGACTCTAGCATCTATATTACAATTTGAAACATAAAAACTGCTTGCAAACTTCAATGTGCAACCATACAAAATGTAGGTGTGTCGTGTTGAGAATTTTGACCATCATTAAATATGAATTGGTAGACTAATGAATGGGTCTGTATCTACCAATATATATTTTTTTTATTAGTTTTATCAAACCAGTTTTTAATGTATTCAGATGGTGTCACCGTTAGTTGTTGGTTTTGATGGCCTGGTTAGCTGGGAAGAAAAGGTATTGTTTTTAATGAATTCAGATGGTGTCACAGTTGATTGTTGGGCGCATCTATCTGGATGTATGAGAATGTAATATACGATTCACAAGTTTTAAAAGACATTGATTATTTGTAAAACAACATATTCCTGACTGAATCCAAAAGAGAGAACACGTGTTACATAAACAATGTTTAAAGGTTCTTTAAAAAAATAATATGGATCGTGTCTTTTATGCATGTGATTCTTCATGCTCAAATGACATCTTTCATAGTTCTTCCCCCACTACACAACTGCCTGTTTTACGGCATCAGCATCTGCCACGTTCCATGCATGCGCTTGGAGCAGCCTGCTTAGGAGATGTCGCAAGCGTTGGGATGGTAGGTCCGGCGTTGCGAAACCAGGACCCAGTTTCAGCACCAGCTCAAGGAGAAAAAAGGATCTCATCTGCTTAAAATTGATTTGTATAACTTTTCATCCTCAAGGGCCCGTAATGTCTATCAGGCTTCCTTTTACTTTGTTCCAATTCATTTCTGGTAATGGCTTGTATGTAATTTACATCTTTATGCAATAATTATGCACCTGCATTATATCTTCGGATTTCTTATTGGATTGTTTAGCCATTTATGAAATAAAAGGATATCTTCCTAGTCCTTGCTATTGC
>LPNX010581753.1:319724-337274 GCA_001517045.1 Pseudotsuga menziesii | reverse complement strand
TTATCCCATTGTCATTAACATTGACGGGTGCTTAGGTGTTTAAAGTTATATTAATCCTTAATACAGTTAATAATGAAAAGAAGAAAACAAATCTGAATTTCGCTATATTCTAATTAAAACAGTTCATATGCTTATATAATCACTTTTGACATGTTTATATATGAAGTAACAACAATTTGTTTTTAATTAAAATTAGATAACTACGATTACCGAAATACAGAACCCCAGTCGATGTTTCGTGACTTTACCTATCTCTGGACATAAAGTAAACAGCTCCGTCATCTGAATGAAGCAGGCAAGGTAAGCTCTCATATGATGGAGAAGGTTGTTAATTTTTATTCTCCTTTTGACATGCTATATGATGGCAATGATATATAGCGAAATTGATTTTCTCTTTTTGTTTGTGGCAAGTGCTTCTGGTTCTGCACTGCAGGTTCTTCCCACTTGGAGGAAAGCCGCGTTCATGTTTTGTTCATCTTTTTTAACTTGCACAAGGTAGAGAGTAGAGGTATTAGTTCCACTCCCTTAGTCTTAAAGTCAATGTAAACTCTCTCTCTATGGATAATACAATTCTCGTACCCGAGGCAGTTTTATTTTAAATCCCAGGCCTGCTATATTTTTCCTTGTAATTGTAAATATGGATAACAAAATTCTCATGATATCTTTATCTTTTTGGTTTATGTTTATATGTTGTGGAAGGTCCTTGGGGTTCAAGATGGGAAAAGCCAGCAGGCAAAAGAGACAAAATGGTAACATCTGCACAGACAACGAAAGGAAGATATTCTAGTCCTGCAAGTGCACAAGATGTGAAAACAAAATATCCAACTTGCAGGTACTTAATCAAACACGTGAAAATGAAATATCCAACTTACCGGAGCTTAATCAAGCACTTGTTAAAAATATGGAGACTTCACGTGCAGGAAAGCTCGCTAAAATGGAATCACAAATTCACATTGATCAAGCTGCTGTAACAAATTTATAATCCCAGCTGGATTCGATGGCTAATGAAAGGGAATTGCTCAGCTAGAAAAATAAAGAGCTGAGCACTAAAGCAGAGTCCTTGAAAGGCCAGTTGAATGAATCTAATGCCAGATTAGTTCAACTGGAAGGTGAGACTGCAAAATGAGAGGGTTTTACAACAATGTAGAACATAAAACAATGATTTACAATCCAGGCTGGATTTGATGGCTAATGAAAGGGAATTGCTCAGCCAGAAAATTAGAGAGTTGAGCACTGGAACACAGTCCTTAAAATCCCAGTTGAATGAATCTAATGCCAGACTAGTTCAACTCGAAGGTGAGAGGGTGCAAAATGAGAGGGTTTTACAACAATGCAGAACATAAAACAATGATTTACAATCAAGGCTGGATTCGATGGCTAATGAAAGGGAATTGCTCAGCCAGAAAAATAGAGAGCTAAGCACTGGAACACAGTCCTTAAAATCCCAGCTGAATGAATCTAAAGCCAGATTAATTCAACTTGAAGGTGAGACTGTGCAAGGTTTTTACAACAATGTAGAACATAAAACAATGATTTTCAATCCGACTTAAAGAAGCTAAGCATTGAGGTGGAGTTCTTTAAGTACCTGGGGAATGCATCCGAATCTGAGATGAAGAGGACTCTCCAAACTAGTGAAGAAGACCAGAAGCATCTGAAGAGTAAATTTGGAAGGCGCTATTGCAGCTGTGCAAACATCAATTGATCTGATGGCCAGATGGCTAGTGAAACTAGATCATTGACCCTAAAGAATATAGCGCTGAGCATTGACCTACAATTCCTCAAGTACCAGCTGAATGTTCTTAAGGTAGCAGAACATTCTTTAAAACAACAGAATGAAACACTACAAGAGGAGGCCAATAGTACCAACTGTTAGCTTAACCAGCAGGTTGAGGATTTGAATGAAAGGTTTCCGGAGTTCCATGAAACAAATGTCAAACTGCTGCAGGAAAAGATGGAATTGGAATCGCTGCTTGTAGAAGCTACCAGGAAATATAGAGAGTTGGAGGAAAACCACTGTAAATCGTTGAAAAAATGAGAACGATGAACATGGAAAGATGATGGAGTCTTTACATGAAGATATGATGTTACAGCTATCTCGAAATAAAGCACTGCACTTGAAGAAGAATCCTAGTGTCGACTGGTGTCGAGCATGCACACCAATATCATAGCTGCGATAACATATAACAATTGGATGACTAATAATTATAACATATAACATAAAATGTTGGAAAACTAATGTGAAGTAAAAGTTAACATTAATTCGAATATGAGTTTCATTACGGATTTGCATTAGGGATTTGCATAAGAACTATATAGTAGTGACAGAGACTAATAAGAGTTGCCTCGATTTGAGGCCAAATAACGCCTCAAATCATTTGATTGGTTTGAGTAGAGGTTGGTTCCTATTTCAATAAGAAAATATATTAATTTATTAAAAAAGTAATTGAAAAAAAGACAAACTCCCATAAAACATAGCTTATAGTTTTAATCTGAGTCTAAATGAGCTTTGGTTGAAGTGAAGAGTAATTCAAAACGGCGGCAAGCCGTTTCAAAGAGTCCCTGCTAGCCGGGGCAGGGACTAATAATGTATGTACTATGGAGCAACCAAATGCATTTACATAACCGATTTAAGATTGAAGAAAATTACATTTAACGATTATAAAAATGTAAAATAATTGTTGTTATATATGGATATTAAATGGGACTTATGCATTTTATAGCTAATGGAAAGCAAATCGCATTTATTGTATATGGTTTATTCATGTTGACAAGAAAAATAAATTGCCTTTATTTAAAAATAATTGTATATTATATACTTTATTCAAATGAAAAGAATTCTAATTTGAATATCTTATCGCTTGAATAGAATTGTAATCTATTTAGTTGATATATTTTAAGGAATTGCAAGTTGTAAATCTTATTCATGTTGAAAAGCATGGAATTCTATATATATATATTCTTTATGTGAAATAAATTACATTTTATGGATAATGGAAGAGATGCATTTTTAATTTAGGTATGTCTATATGTATCACATATAGTGGAAGAAGACACATTTTATAAAATGAAGAACGTATTATATGTACATCTAAATATGAAGATTGGACTCTATAAATCTTGTATATTTGAATAATGCACATTTTATATATGGGTAAATGGTAATTTATATATACGAAAGATATATGAAGGATAATTAATGTGTATTATCTTATATGTTTTAAATGAATCCGACATAATATCAAGGGATATTTAAATGAAAATAAAATGGAATAAGAATATTTTAGGACTAGAACAAACCATCGAAACATTGTTGTGGGATTATTTTTTAACAAATATGGGTTGAGATTTATGTTATCATTGATAGATTGAGAGATTGAGAATGAGTAGAGATAAGGAGTTAGGATTTACATCTATGATGTCCGTTAAGCTAAGAGTGTTTTAAAAATACTATTTATTTGCAAATGCAAATGGAAATAGTGTTTCATTTATTATTGCAATTGGGTTGAGGATTTGGTTTAAAAATAGTATTTGATTTCATACCAGCAGTATTTCCACACATGAATTTTATGGTCAGAATGTTTGGGTAAGGGTATACTTGTATTTCATAGAGATGTTTTGATGTGTGTCTCAAATGGTCATAATTGGAATTTAGGATTTTCCAAGATGAAAAAAGATTAAGTAGAACTTGAGTCTTGATGCATCAAAAGATTGACTTTATATTAAGTTCAAGAGAAAGTTATCTAAAAGACAAAAAAATTCTATTTTCTGGGCTTAGTTGTATAAAGAACACTGCCACATAAGAAGATTTTTTAGAATTCGTTAAATAATGAGAAAATGGTAATTTTCACATGACAAGATGTGAAAGGATATTTTTGTCGAGACTTCATCCTATAGTCGATAAGGTGAAATAAAAGGGAAATTTGAAAAATGAGATATCAATGGGACCAACATGTTGAAATGAACTCAAAAACGCTAATTTTTGTTTATGACTACACTACCTATGTATACTTAAGTATCAAAAGAAAGTGAAACTAGCATTGCATTCACATTAAAAATTATCTTCATGACAAAGTTTCTACAAGAGAGGGTGTATGTATTTCCCTATTTTTTACTAATAAAATTTGAGGGAACTTGTTGAAGTGAATTGGCTATAAAATATATAGTAAATGTTCTTTATATGTTACCTTCAATAAATTGTTGACTAACTAGTAAACTATGGTTAATCTGATGGCTATAATTGTTGACTGACTAGTAAATATGAATAAAGTATGATTATTTTTCTGAACATGATGTTGATTAACTAGCACATGTCCATGATTATGATAATTATTGCATTATGTTGAATGAATTAGGAATGTGAAACCAATAAAGTTGTTGAATACCTATGTCATGGATTAAATGGACAAGTTGTTTTCGTAAGTTTGAATAGATATTACTTACCAAATGGAAACATATGAAATTGAATATTATATTATGATCTATTTGAGAAACACCACTAAAATGCGCTCTGTGTGTTTATAGTCGTAGGTAAGATAGTTTACCAAATGAAGTTCACAAAGGGATAATAGGGGGGGTCGTAGAGGATAGGAAAAACACACATGGTGGTATGATGATAGATTGTTGTCTCCAATAACAATCCATGCACGGGTGGAAATCCTTTTTAGCTTTGCTCGACTTGTGTGATGTTGTATGGGTGAGGCCATAATGACTTGGTCATGTACAAGGTTGTTTATGGGTGCACAATAAGGATGATGTTACTCCTTAGCTCCATTAATATCACATATAATGTAGAGGATTCCTTTATAGTAACATTTCTTACACCACTATATAAACTCCCCGCACAATAGTAAGAGGAAATTATTGTTTGAAGGGGTCATATATGTGGTATAGGCAATCATGGGAAAATGATTTATGTAAATATTTTGCATTCGACATATAATTATGGAGAAAATATGGACCGAGGAACATTAGTGAATTAATTCCACTTGTACCTACCGATTTAGGGATTGGAATCCTAACATAAAGGGAACATATCGGAGCATATTGTGGAATATATGTCCATGCTCGTGTGAGGATGACATATGACTAGGTGAATAATAGTAACGAGAAATTGCATAAAATGAGTATTTATGCATTGAGCAACATTTGTCATAAGATATTTTTCTGTTTAATAAACTGCCAAGGAAGGGAAAAAATATCCTTAGATCCCTACTACGGGATGGATGTCGCAATGACATTTGAGTGTTGAAGTGTGATCTATGCAGGTTTGGATTTTGAAACACTATGAGGTATTTAAGATTGGTAATGTACTAAATATCACTCCTTCTTGAGAAATTATGGTGGATAAAAACCACCCTGCAATCTCTCATTGTACACCATAAAAAAAGTGATATTAAAATTTTTTCAGTACATAAACCTTATATATTTGGACACGTGATTCATTTTTCTACATTTAATATTATTTACTCAAAGCAAGATATATTATGTAAGAATCTCAAAAAATACAATTAAGTTGAGGGATGTATGACTTTTCAGTTTTCTATTGCATCTAATGTGCCAAAAGTGACCCTTGTTAGCTTGCACTCACCCTTTCATAATTTTAAAAAATGGGAATCTAGTTGGAGCATGTATTCATATATGCAGATCTTCAATCAAGATCATAAATACTACAAGAAAAAATCTATAAAAATTGGAGAACGTAAAAACCTCATACCTACAACTTTTCAACATTTAATGGCATAAAAGCTTGTACACTTAAACGCACAGAATTAATAAAAAATTAGATATCTCTGACCTCATATCTATTAACTCAATAACTTAGGAGCTACCATGTTCCTCCCAACCATGATCTGAAACCGTTCCTGGTTTTAATATTGATCTCCCCTGAGTTGGTTCCAACATACAAGTATTCTATACCTCCTAAAGGTAATGCTTCTCCTATGTGGACTATCAGGTTCTGTACAGGATTGATTTTTCTTTTGAAAATTCTTTCCAAAATTATTTGGAATAATGATCAGCTCCCCAATCCTTCATTTGGCTTGGGTATTTATAGACAATATTTAGGAAAAAAGAGAGTTAAACTTCAGTTAGATCAAGAATCCATTATTTTCTTGAAAATAATCTTTTATTGATTTATGTGAGGTTAATAATTATTTTTCTTAAAATAGGAACTCTTTTACTAGTTCCTAATTTGACTCTTTGGGATTAAGTATTTATTTAATCATTTTAGTAAATAATAACACATAGGTTCTTTATTTATTATTTATAGTTACTATTATTTCTTTATATTTAATATATATGCCTTCTCTTTTATTCATAATACATATAGACTATATATATTATTGTTTAATATTTATTTAGTCATCATATAAGATGATCTCATTTACATAGTGCTTTCATTAGCTTATAGTATTTTATTTTATCAAGGCCTTTAGGTAGGGTTGGTCAAGCAAGTTAGAAAACTCTAAACCTCCTTGCATGTTGGATGGATTCATATATCGTGGTAGTTCTTTACTACTTCATGAGATGTAGAAATTCAAAATTTCATTTAATCAACTTAAAAATAAGTAAGATAAGGTCGATGCTTTTCAAATTCATTTTCACTCAACACATTTTAATTTTTAGTAACTCCTAGCATTATTCATAGCTCAAGATGAACACTAGAAATTTGGAGTTACACTTAGTGCAATTATAGGGCCTCTCGCTCAACAGTAATGCTAGGATGTACTTGTATAATACACCTAGGGATACAACAACCAAAGATCCGATGTTTGAGAGCTTATGCTCAACATCAATTTGGAATGCTCCAGTGCTTATGCCCAATGCTTCCAATTCTTATTATTCATGTGCTCCAGAGCTTATGCTCAACAAAAAACCTCATAACTCATGTGCTCCATAGCTGGAACTCAACACAAAATCAAATCACTCATGTGCTCCAGATCTTGCGCTCAACACAAAATCTCATCACTCATGCGCTTCAGGGTCCACACCCAACACATCATAGAACTCAATCTTGCATTCTTTCTTTTGCACATTTTATAATAATAATCATTTCAGTATATGCATTTTTAAGGTAAATCACATAATATATCGAGTGCATCGTACTATGACAAAAATCTTGTCCATCGGGGTCCATGCCCAACATATACAAATATAAACATGAAAGTAAGTCATGTGCAATGGGACTCATGCCCATTATTGTTAAGGTCACAATTTGGGATACTGCAGAGTTCGATGTCATTAGCATTTACATTATTGCATAGTATAGGAGGTTATGCGATTTTTCTTGTCATAATGGAATTCTAAGGACATTGTCTTATGATAGTTTTGTGATTTTTTCAATTATTCTTGTACTTCTTTTTATGGGAGGTAATTCTTTCCTTTCACTTTAGATACATTTATATTTTGTTTGATAGGTTTCAACCACAACCCTCAAAGGTTGATGACTTGCAAGTAAATACACTTTTTAAGGTATATTTTTCCGAAGATGGGTCGCATGGATATGTAGTTTAAGTCTCTCTTTTCTTGAAATTCCTTCCTTTTACTTTAGATCCATTTATATTTTGTTTGACAAGTGTTTCAACCACCACTCCAAGGTTAACGAATCGCAAGTATATACACTTTTCAAGGTAGTTTTTTCGAGAGACGGGTCACATTGATATGTAATTTAAGTCTCTCTTTTTTTGAGATATTAGCTCATGCAAGGATGGATTGGTGAGGATGTATGAGCATCTTATTTACTTATTACAAGCCAAGAGATGAAAAATATATAATATTTCTTTTTACATTTCAATTCAATTAGTTATATATTTTTGTTTTATTTAATGTACATGTAATTAATTATAAAATTGTGTTTAAATTGTTTTGATTAACGTGTTGTATCATTTAACAAATATTGAGTTGGATGGGTGCTGGGTGCTGCTACATATCCACCTAGTAGACAAGCTTCTAATAGAATACACTTTATATTCCTCTTAAGTAAATATATTAATATAAACACACACATATTATATTATATTATAGCACAAACATAGTAATTAATAATATATTGATATACTTCCATCCATGACATTATTTAAAATGACAAAAAAAAATAATAATGACCTCAGTGGACTTTTATAAAACTGATTATTAATTAATATGTTATTTTAATTCATGACCACCTTTGAAACAATAAAAATATTATTATATAAAAACTTAAATATAATAATATTAATTAAATCAATTACTATGAACATTGTAATAATATTGAAATAAAAAAATAATTAATTAACAATAAAATTTTGAAAATAATTAATTATATATAGAAAATATATATGAAATAATATAAAAATAAGAAATTTCATAGTATAAAATATAAATGTTTAAGAATTTTGAGGTTCATTCCTATACAATTGTGTTATTAATACATATTATAAATATTAATGATTTCAATATGACTTTAACCTTAAGTAAATATAATGTAATAATGTTAAAGTTAAAATTATTATTAAGGTTTTAATATAATAATAATAAAGTGATGGAAAGGTTTTTTTTAAATATATTAATGTTAAGGATTTTTAGATAATATAATATTATTTATGTTATTAATTATATAAATAAGATAATGAAATAATTAAATAAATAAATATTAGATAATGAGATTGTATTAATATTAAAAATGTTTCATAATTACAACATTATAAGTATTAATATTAATACAAAATAAAATAAAATAAAATCAATTTTAATATTAATTTGATTAATATTAGTAATGTAAATAGTATTAGTAATATTAATATTATTTTTTTAATAATATGAGGAAGAGAATGATTATGATGATGAGATGTTTATTATTATTAATAATGTTATTACTTTTATGGATAAAATAAAAAATATCAATATCAATAATAATTAATTTTTATAATACTATTACTACCATAATAGTAAGAATATTAATATAAATAATAATAAGTTTTATCATTAAATAGAATAAACTCTAACATGACAATTATATGCATTAAACACTATTTTTTCTAATAAATTAATAATATTATTTTGAAGTAAGAATGTTACAACTAGTATTAAAATTAAAATTAGTTGGCTTATATAAAACACTCACATTCATATTGACTTTATAATATGGTGTTATGTTTGAGGTTGTCACTAATTTTTGTTTAAGGGAATGCTATATTATGATATGGTTTAATTATGGTATATGTCATATTACTATTAAATTAGTAAATGATTATGTTGCATTGGAATGATAACCATGATTGTTCATGTTCGGTTGTAATGATTGTTAAATGATTATTATATAACATCATTATATGTTACATGCATTTCTAAGTTCACATTGATATGTATCCACATTAATTCAGTATTAATGTTAATATTTATTTTAAATTAATAGAGTTAGATAGATGAAACCCACCAAGCAATTCAAGACTCTTCCTCCAGCTCCATATACTTCTTAGTAAACATCTATTGCTCTATTTCGTCCACCACCATCTCCCCTTCCACTCCTTTTTGCACATTTACATCAGCATTATTCATGGATCCACCTACCAGACAAGCTACTAATAAGATACACTTATAATCTTATTAAGTCAAAATTAATTGAGAAACAACTATACAGACATAATTAACATATATATTAACTGTTCTTATATACATGATTTAAAATTTAGTTAATTTATGGAACAACCAAACATTTTCATGTATCCATGTATCCATTACATAATGATTTTAATATTATAATTTGTATATATTATAAATTTTAAAAATATAATACTATTATTTAAATTATACTAATTATATTATATAAAATATTAATAAATTTATGTTTTTTAAATTAAATTTAAAATATTAAAAATTGAAATAAAATAAAATAATTAAAAAAATCTCACGGAAATATGTAAAATCACCACCCACAAATCTACGAATTATCATATTGTCTTAAGACAAATATATCAATTACAGCTTTTCCTATTGATAATTTTTCCTAGCGCTTTGGGGCACATTTCGTGTACTATATAAATGAAAGAATGAGGCTATATCCGTTGCCTCTTTGCTGTTCATGAAAATGGTGTGCTCACGTAAACAAAAAATCAACGTAAAATGAGGGGCATGGGATGAAACAAGCTGATTTTGTGATGAGCTTAAATGACATGTTCTAGCCACATGATGGATAGTCATGCTTTTGGCATCCATAAGTTAAAAATAATTGGTTGACGTAAATCTTTCTAGAAGATTAGCAAATAATCTGTACTATGAAATTTGAAAGAAATTTTAGTTTGAAAAAATTATGATTTTTTGAATTATAAACCAATCATATATACAACAAAATCATACTTAAATATTATATAACATTTTATGTTAGTCACAAGGATCTAACTCTACCCGTAATGTCAATGGCACGAATGCCAAGTCTTCTCCAAGTTTCTTTATGGATAGTGAATAGGATTATGTTGGACTTATTTTTAACACTCCAACTCCAAGTAAAGTTCATGCACGCTTATCCTCTTAGTGGAAGGATTATTAACAAGCCAAAAAGCAAAACAAAAAAGTAGTAGATCAAAGGATTTTCTATATTTTTTTCAAATTACTATTTTTTAAATGAATTTAATATATATAATAAAAATAAAAATTCTAAAATTTATTTTATAATAAAAATTTTGAAATTAATTTTATAATTTAAAAATATAATATTAAAAAAAAATTAGTTTTTTGGTTTATATTTGCTAAACTAATTTTTTTATAATAAGATTTAAATTATTTATTAAAAATAAATAAATATGGATTTTTTATTGAATTTTTTTATGTTCATTTATTTTCTTAAATAATGTTTAGAAAGCTCAATTATTATACCTGTTGTAATCGATCACAAGTCAAATTTCTTTGACTTTGGTGTCTTTTGATGCAGCTATAAAGAATTAAAACCTGTTTTGCAAAGTATGACTTAGGTGTTTGTAAAATATTTTTTTTAATTTTGTTAAAAAGCAATTTTTGTAAACAGGTTGATAGAAGATGATGTCAGCTTTGGGATTTGGTATCTGGATTTGAGTTGACATGTGGCAACATGACATCATAATAATGAAATTAAAAAAATAAAAATTATATCCAGTTGCCAGCTGTTCTGTAATTTGGTTCAGGTGGATATCATGGTGCTACGGATGTTTGGTCTTGCGGAGTCATTTTTTTTGCTCTTTTAACGGGTTGGTTGCCATTCGAGGACAGGAATCTAGTAGTGTTGTATCATAAGGTAATTTAAGGAAACATCACAATAATTTATGTTAGATTATACTATTAAAATATTTTATCAATCCCAGAACTGTTTTGCACAATACGCTCTGCAGATCTTCAAAAGCGAGTTCAACTGTCCAGTTTGGCTGTCTGCTGGCGCTGGCAATTTGGTTAAACGAATACTCGATCCTAATCCGAAGACGGTGAGTGAACCAACCGTGAGCAGATTTGATTTGACGAGATTTGAGAGAAAATCATTAATATACGCGTTCAAACTTCGCTATGCAGCGGATCACTCTACCAGAAATAGTGGAAGATGAGTGGTTTAAGCAAGGATATACCCCAGCGAAGTTTGTGGAGGAAGAGGAGGAGGATAATTGTTTGGCTGATGTTGTTGCTACAGACGCGGAGGTATCTAT
This sequence comes from Pseudotsuga menziesii, assembly GCA_001517045.1. Classification (NCBI taxonomy): domain Eukaryota; kingdom Viridiplantae; phylum Streptophyta; class Pinopsida; order Pinales; family Pinaceae; genus Pseudotsuga; species Pseudotsuga menziesii. Next base: position 325,632 of record LPNX010581753.1, on the reverse strand, counting down.
TAATAAAAGAACAAATACATTCAATACTTTGCAAAATTTATAGTTTATTCTGTTACTATTCAGTCTCCATAATCCTAAATTTAAAATATTTTTTCAGCCATAACGCCGTGGCCCCCCAAAAAAATTGTTTTTAATCTCGGTCCATATTAGTCATGTCTTTTTGTGGGGTAGGAGTCCACTACAATCAATTTGTTCAATGGATATGTCTATCAATGCTTTCTATTTTTCCCCTTCTTTTATATATATATATATATATATAAAATCCGGGGATTCATGGCCATTCATTCATACTTTTTTCTTTTTGGGTGTTGCTGAAAATTTCCATTTCCTGTACAGTGTGAATTTCTGCTAGTTTGCTTTAGACACGACTCAAATGCTTGGCCACTATATAAGTGAATTTCGGAACTAGCTTTCTTGATTTTTGTGGGCTATTTAAATTGTGATTAATTGACAGGATCACCAGCTGACTGAGGAAAAGGGGCCAATTCTGATGAATGCTTTTCAGTTAATAGCGATGTCACGAAGTCTTGATCTGCCAGGCTTCTTTGAAGAAGAGGTATGGGAGGCCGTTTATTCTGATTTTGAATAAATTCAAGAGCTATATTGTACGTTCAGATCATGAGAGCACTAAGGAAATTATGATATGATTACACAGGATGTTGCTGAAAGGAAAACGAGGTTTACGGTTATGTATCCTGCCAAAGATATTATTCTCAGAATCGAGGAAAAGGTGAGAGGGATGGGATTCGGAGTCCAAAACAGGAATGGAAAGGTTTTTAGCTATATACTTTCGCATATTAAGTTATTAGACCCAGGGCTGCCACGCCTCCAGCAAAGATTCAAATTAAAAAACTAAAATCTCTTTAAGTTGTTACTAAAAAGCTGTATATTTTGCCGGGGTTATTTCAGCTTACGTTACTCCACGTCAATCCGAAAACGAACGGAAATAGACATCTCTTGGTGGCCACAGAGGTGAGTGGATTTTCTTGAAATTGAAATCGAATGGTAAGCGTGTTAAAATGGAAAACACAAATCATGATGACGTGTATTTGTGCTTAGGTGTTCGAAGTGGCCTCGTGTTTACATGTTGTTGAGTTCAGAAAATCTGCCGGCGATACAGAGCTGTACAGAGAGGTATTATCATTGAATTATATATATATATCTTCATTTTTCAAATTTTCATCATAAACATATGGATTGACGGTGTATTATATTATTTTCTTACAGCTGTGCGCAAAGTTATCAAGCAACCTTAGTCTGCAGATGCTAACATGTGGAGGACAATCATACGAATGACTTGACCTTGTATTCCTTTATTCTATAAAGAAAATCTTTATTTATACAAGTTCCTGAGTAATTTTCGGTTAAGAGCTATAAGTATGAATGTTTGGTCAATTGCATCGGAATGCATAATTTGTATCTAATTTTTAATAATTATTCTTTGTATATAAGTGAGATATTGTAATTTAACATTAAAAACAAATATTTTAATAATTATTCTTTGTATATAAGTGAAATAATAATTATTCTTTGTATGTAAGTGAGGTATTGTAATTTAATTTGGATGCTAAGTGAGGTATTTGGACAAGACATTGACTCGCAAATAAAAACAGCTATTGAAGTCACCTCTGTTCATGTGGCGATCTTCTCTCCGGGCTATGCTGCATCGAAATGGTGCCTCCTTGAGCTCCAGTCGATGATAAAGTCGAGCGGTACCATTATTCCTGTATTTTACGACGTTGAGCCTTCTGACCTCCGTCACACGGGCAAAGGTGAATCTGGATTGTACGTTAAAGACCTGTGCGACCTCGAAAAAGAACTTGGCTCCCAAACAGTTGAGGAATGGAGAGAGGCTCTTTTCCGTGCCGCAGGAATCAGCGGCTTAGAGAAAGCGGCGTTTTATGGGTGAGTATCTGCCGTTGTCCCAATCTGTGTTGTAAGTTCTTAATGTCTTTGAGTCTGATTGATTTAGTAAGATATATGACAGCTAGGGTGAACTTTTCTTGCTAGTTATTTTAACGGGATGGCTATATCCATTAAGACACTTAAGGAATCAAACTTGGGAAGAAGCAACAGCAGCACTTCAGATGGGAGCATAAAGGGATCGGTGGAATATACATCAAATTGCTCAATATCAAAGCCGGATCCCAATATAGAAGCAAGATTCAAAGCAAGGGAACGAGCGGGGAAGAAATCAGCCTCGGCCAAAAACTCTGGTGCCTCGCCACCGGCCATCCATCAATTGAACTTGATACAACCTTCTTTAAGTAGTATGTCTCAGAGCGTTTTGCCTTACACTAAGCTTCTACTGGAGTTCCAGCAGTCGAGCAAAGATGATAACTCGTGCGGGATTCAAACTGAGGTCTTGACCGGCACAGGCAGTGTTAAGCAACTATGGGATTATAATACACCGTCTTACACGGAGATCATATGTACCCAGGATTCTCTTCCACTTCAAAACATGGCTTCTTCTTCGACAGAAGTGCTCCAAAAATCTTTCCAGCCTGTGCAGAACACCTCTAGTGTTCATGCTGTTCTTGGTAGTTCTTGTCTTCAAAGCTATGAAATGGAAGACTCCGCTATTCCAATCTTTGAGCCAAATCATAATCGACACTTGGGAACCAACGCAGTGCAAGGTCAGGCTAATTTATTATATTCAAATATTCCTATATTTGTGAAAAACGTTGAGCAACAGCAGTAGCAACAAGCATAGACGCACTTCAAGTATTTTGAGTCGACGGCTGTTCCCACATTTTTTAACGATATAAATTTCTCGATGTCGAGCCTTTCAAGTAGGGGACCCCTTCAGTCCAATTCCTCTTCTATTAAAAATATGCCTTCTATCTCGAAGACTCAAAGGAATTCCTATGGTGAAGCCTCTATAAAAGCAACTCATTTCTTTCCTTTTCAAGGCTACGATTCCCATAGAGTCTTTCCGGCCAATCACGATGCAGGACAACATAAAGCATGACTACAATCACACCCATGGTATGCTTTTTCTCCAAATATTCCCAGTTAAATTGTCGATAATATATATTTAATCTGCATGTCGTTTCATTGGTGTTGCTTATTACTATTCTATTACTAGTTCGTCCATCCTTGCCCTGGGCGAAGGAGAACGAACACAGTCACTGTTATTCTTCCTACTGCATGTTGCTCTATTAAGCTGTATTGATTATGTAAAGGATTGATTATTTTCCTCTACCTCATTTGATCATGTAATATTTGAAATCCTGAAGTTATATGTAAAGATAAATCTTATCGTTTCCATATCGATCCAACCTACTCTACATAGATAACCTTGTCGAATGTGAGTGTGTGCGATGTGTGTGGCTTGGAAGTAAGCCCGTTACCCTTCAACGCTGGTTTTGTATCCAGATGTTTAGAGGGCATACCACAATCCACATCAAACTTTAGGTACTTAAAAAATCATTTTATCATATAATAATATGGCCATGTTTATCAGATTTAGCACTTAATATTTGTTTAATATCGAGTCCATGCCAAATGTAATGGACAAGTTTTGTTGCAGATAACCTCTCCTCCAAAAAGAAATATCAAAGCATTCATTGTTCTTTATCTAGCTGACCGTTGCTATATTAGGTCTAACTGGAAATCAGTTTTTAGTTCTCATATCTAGCTTTTTCATTAAATATTGTCCAGCGTAGCATCGTTGTAGTATAACCAACTTCAGCCCTTTCATTCTACAGTCTCAATGATAGGGGTTAAAATTAAGGAGTAACAGGAAAAATCAACTCAAAGCAAAAGTTCACTGCTGAGTCTGCAAGTACAATGAATTATGATAGTATTACGATAAGGCTTACGACAAGGCAGCTGTCAGTCATGCCTCGGGTTACAATTGCTGCAACCTAATCTATGCTCCCAATCTATGCTCCTACGTCTGCTTGGAAATCAATGTGATTTCACATCCCGAACCTCAAAACTAGGAAATGGCCTTTTAAATGACAGTCGTTAGAAACATCCAATGGCAAAGCAAATGTTGCTTGCAAACAAGTATTGTGAATATTGGATGTACAATTGTTGATTCAATTCAAAAGAAGTATCCACTTAGAAGATCGTGTGAATTCAACCCGCGTTTGACATAATAGAAGATCGTTTGACTGCATAATGTGCATGAATGTACAGACGCAACATTCCATTCCGCAAAAAAATGACTTCATAGTTTATTTTATTATTTTAACTGAATTGACAGTTTCTTTAAAAAAATTGCTCCCATCGGCCAAAAATCGGTGTCCAAATTAGCATGTCTTCTGTTGAAAGAGAATTGATAAAATAGCACCCTTCCATAAGGTTGTTAAAACTGGACATCTGATGAGATGTTTATGACATCAACAATTATATTCTCTTACCTCTCGTAGATAAAAGAAGAGAAGAAACACTTTTTCTTTTATTGAAATAGATAGATAGCTTGCTCCTTTTGAAATAACTATATAACTATATCATTTCTATTGAGATATTGGTCTACACTAATGAAGGTGAGAGCTGCAAGTTTCACTTTATGGAAAACCATCCCGTACTTACACGGGGAAGAAAGTAGAATTTAAAATTTGATCGATAAGACAAACTTTATCGGATTACCTTATAGCTCGCTCGATTAATCATGAACAGAACGGAAGATAGTGGTAGCCCGAATTGATGGAATTTTTAGTTCCACAGGATTCGTGGACTTTATTTTCCAGTGCAGATGATGACCATCAATTTTTTTCATGCAAGGAATGGCCGTTAGACAAGTAAGTTTACCTGTCCTTACACTCTTGTCATATTGAAATGCGAAAGCTTCTCGTCGCAATCTTTTTGTTAAAAACGTGCAATTGGTATATCAACTTAGTAATTAATCGGGTTTTCATGGATACCTATTGTCTGAAACGTCATTATATTGTAACACCTACTTGAAACCTCTATTTTCCTTTACGTTTCCTATTTTTGAATGATTTCATGGTGAAGGATTTTCTTCCCCGAGATATGTACGCTCGTGCGGTATCATCCACACTTCCTTGTTCATTCATGAAACACCAATTAAAACTTTGAAGTTAATCACTTAGCGTCCATTGACACACTACATATAAGAGGTAAAGATTTTAGGTGTAATTGACTATGTTGTTGGTTAATTAGTAAATGTGTTAGGCCAAGCTTTTTAATTTTCCTTCCATTGAATGGTGTAAATAAACAAGCAATCATCTTGGTCTTTTTTTTGAGGTATAACTGATGCTGCCTCTGCGTCGTGGCTTATTCCCCTTCGAGTATGCCCTGTGAGTCCCCTCTGTGTATCATTCCGTCCCCATGTATTGTTTCCATCCTGCAATAATTCCTTAGTGTAATATTGAGAAAGGTTTGGATCTTGATTGATTTATCTTATAATATTGAAAAAGGTTAGTACTTTGATAGGTTTAGCTTAGAGATATTTTATATTTAGAAAATAAGATTGATATAAAGCAAATCTAAAAGTTATTGTAATATTGAAAAAGGTGTGTACTTAGGAATATTTTATATTTTGAAATTAAGATTAATATAAAACAAGCCTAATAGTTAGTTATTATAGGCTTTAAATAATTAATATCTATATCTATATCTATATATATATATATATAGATATATATATATATATGTATATATGTTTTAAATAATTTTTTTTTGAAATTTACCAAAAATCATCTATAATATATAATATAAAGAGTAATATCAGAAAGACTATTTTAAAAAATATATAAAAATGATAAAAATGGAAATTAAAACCTTAATAATAACAAAGTAACTATGTTGAAATTAGGACCTACATAATAACAAAATAACTATGTTGAATGGAAAGAAAGTAATACCATGCACACACATAAATATCAAATAGATTACGTAACTATCCATCTCTATCTCTTTTTTAATTTTCCTTTTA
>LPNX010581753.1:265408-316189 GCA_001517045.1 Pseudotsuga menziesii | reverse complement strand
GGTTTAAATTATTTTATTTTAAATTTTGGTTAATAATTAAATATTTAAGTATTCATTGATATATTAGTTTAAGAAAGCATGGCTATGATTAGATATCTACTATACATGGACAAATTAAACAATATAGGGGACAACCGAATTCCTAAAATTGCTCTTAAATCAAACCAAAACCACCTTTTCCTTAAGCGAGGTTGGATTAAAGATGCTACAACTTGATTAAATTATTGGAGGACTCATGGAACTACCACTCTACAAAATATTGATAATATTAAAAACATTATCACTTCTACATTTGAAGAGAAAATGTGGTGGAAGATTTATAGGTTAAAAGAAAATTACAACATTATAAAGAGATAATTAACCCTAATCTTGAGAGTCAAAATGATCTTTCTATCTTAATAAGCTCAAAGAAAAAAATTAATATTGCCATGATTAGAACAAATATTTATCAACTTCATATCGAAAGTAGGCATTCTACAACCCCTACAACAACTTGGAATGAAAGGATTTGCCATCTATGTGAGTGTATGAGTGTTTGATGATGAAAATCACTTTCTCTCAAAATGCCCTGTTCCAAAATATTTGCTCAGGCATTGACCATTCTAACCTTTTAGCTCCTCAAGACTATAGCAAGCGAGGGACACTCCTCTTTAAACTTTTCTAGCATAAAAATAGTATTTTAAAGTAAAGAGCACTTGAGTGGGCCTAATGGTTAAGAACATGTGTTATCTCCTTGGAGGTCACAAGTTCAAAACCAGCGGGGGGTAGAGTTGCTCATTGGCTTGTTGTGACAAGGTTAGAATGGTAGGAGACCCTTGGGATAGAGGCTCGCCTCGATGGGTTTCAAGACGTCTCGGCCCCTGCTAAGTCACAAGTTATTGGTATATTATTCTTGGAAAATCCATTATTCAAAATATTTAACTAAAAAATATTTTTTTTCAATTTAAAACAATTAAATTTATTTCAAATTTAAATTATAAATTTATAATAAAATATAAATAAACTATTCTCACAACAATGAAATTGATTTATAGTCTTATAAGCTATTATTTCTCATTTCCTATTTATGCTAGTCTATAAAGAAACTTGCATATTTTTATAACATAAGTCAAGAATATTACTAGAAGTATGTAAGGAAGCTTGAATATGCTTGTTTTATGCTACATTGCAATAACCTATATCGTATTTAAATGGACATTTTTTAATTCATTTTTGTTTTAATTTCTTTCAAATTGTAATTATATTTGTTTTATCATATATTTTTATAGCAAATTTATCCTATTGCTATATTTTCAATCTCTTCTTAGGAGGCAGGTACTAAGCAACTTTGTTGCTTATTCCACTTGTTTTAGTTTTTAGTTTTTAATCTATTTATTTAATTATTTATATATTTTAGATATAATAGAGAAAACATTGCATTTTTTATTAATATCAACCACTAAAATAATTGTAATTCTTTTTGTCTTGTCATCCACTTCAACTAAGTATCCAAATATGCAATAGTCTTCCATTGAAAAAAACAATTTAAGGTGCCCTTTTCATGAACACATAAAGCAAGTTGTCACATGATGAAAAGATTATTTAAAGTATAAGTTTCTTTAATGTTTTTTATGCTCTAATTATTTTTTTTTAAAGTAATTCTTTAGTTTTGAAGGGTGCTTGCAAGAAGTTGCTACCAAATTATGATGCAATAGGAGCGTGCAAGCATAAAAAAATAGGAACGCACAGACACACTTGGATGCACGTACACGTTCTTGCTTCAACTATGGTGAACCTCCTTGCCATCTTGCCGATGGGGACATTAGGGGTGCGTACACGCCCCTAAGCACATGCACATGTGTCTGGGTGTGCATGCATATCTGTATCTGCACATGTGTTTAATGCATACACGTTAAACACACGTGCACGTTCCTGTGTTTAGAAAAACAAAAACAAACAACGAATAATTCATTTCGAAAAAAAAAACCTGCGAGCACACAAGATGCCCCAAAACGACTTCCACGGAACCCAAAACAACCATCCAAGCACCCCAAAATGACACCCACGACCATTGGAATAAGGTAGGTGTATACGAATTGCATTTTGTTGTTTTTTTTTCTTTCTTTAATGTTTTTTATTGTTCTTCACTGTAAAATATAAAGTTTGAAAAAATTCCAAATGAATTGAAATCGAACAAAATTGATATTGCAGATACATTACCTCTACCATAATGACAAATACCAATGAACCATCCTAATAAAAGAGTGAAACAAACGAATCAGAGGACCCAATAAATACTGAATTAAATGAAGAAAACCCCGAAGATGGATTTGGTGAACCACTAGAAAACCCCAAAGATGAATTACATGGGGATTTAAACCAGTTAAGGATATTGAGTGATGAACTAAAGAATGCTAGGGAACCCTCTCGGCTTTCCCTCACCCCATCACTACAAAACACAAACAAGTCTATCAACATTTCCCACAGTGAGATAACCAATTTGAGCAAATATAGGGCTCCAATGAGAGAACATTATGCCATTGGTATATCTAAAGAAGATATAAAAAATCTCAATATCACAAAATCCTGAATGTGGAGCAAATTTATAGATTCGATAACATGATAGCCTCCATATGTGAGGAAGAGGCGAGTTTGCATGCACTCATGTAATTACCAGCCATGTAGATAAAAATGGAGGAAGAGATGGTTCATGGTTTTCGACAAGCCTCCATGCAACAATGTCGAGATCCCACAGTCTTTTCTCAGGAAACTGTGGGTCGATATTTTGTTAGGGTTCCATGTGAACTACTTTGAAATCACTGAGTTCTAGGGCATCGGTTTTGGCTCAACCCAAGGTTGACCTCATGCCCATCGGAACCCACTCAAAGGAGCTCCTACACCTAGGAGAGATCCAAACCTTCTTCCTCAACCCCCTGGGTTAGGTAGTGGGCTAGATGATATTCATGAGTTCGTTATATGTGCCACGCAGCACCTTCTCAAGCATACCACATTTGTGGCTATCTCCTCACAGAGCGAGCAAGACCACCCTAAGAGACACACTTCTACATGGTCTACTAGTGGTGGGCGAGGGAGAGAAACTACAGGTGGTAGCCAGGATGATCCATCCAGCTTAACGAAACAAATTCCACATTGTTTTTCTCATTGTGGGCATTGATGCCTTGTTCCCACACAGGAGAATGCCACAAAGAGATACCTACAACATGTTAGTTATTATTTTATTTAATGTTCAAGTATTTATTATGTGTTATGCAATCTCATAATTTCTAATAAATTTAACTTAGAATTAGATGCTGGTAACTTGATTTGTTTCAGTGTAGAGCTATTCAGTGTTGAGTCTCCAACACCCAGGTGGGAGGACGTTGGTTCCTTCAACCTAGATGGAGCCATGGAAGCTGCAGAGGACATCGTGACACCATACAGATAGGTAGTTTCCTTTCAGTAATGAAATGTAATGTTAGTATTTAATCTTGTCATCTAATACATAGCTAATATTTAGTAATTGAATCTAAATATTTTTTTTTTTCACAAGTGTTCGCAAGAGTGAGTGACCAGCCATCCTCGCTAGGGATCAATAGATCCACTCATGTTGCGGTATCAAGTAATAAAGTATAAATTTAATTTCAGTTTTTATGGCTTGGCTTTGTATAGTTATATTTTTTATGTACCAATATACGAGGCCATGGATATGTATGTAGGTCCGAGCACATAGGCACGTCGATGTCACTATCTCTCCACTCATTTCTTTTTTCCCACCATATATGCTAGGTGTATCCCTTGGCATACATTTCCCTTTCCCTACTTCCCTCCCCACCCCGTTCCATTCAACCCTTTCCTCCCATCCACCACGACACTTCCATCCATCTCCCCCTTCTTCCTCACAAGCTTCGCTTACTTGCCTACGCCCCACCNCCTCCCTTGCAATTTCTCATGTTTCCACCCTTCCCCCCTCCTACCATGATACACCATCCATCCACATTCATCCATCCAGGTACCCCATCCAAGACCTCATCCCCCTTTCCCATATTTCGCTACCACCCTCATTTCCCCATTCCAGGGTGGCCCATCCCATTCTACATCCATTTTGGGCTTATCATCGTACATCACCACATTGCCCACTCCATGCCCTCTCTCATTGTACCCCCTAGTTTTGTAGCCAAAAATCGATATGGCTACATCCTATGCTATGCCATCCACCTTAGCATCGGAGAAGGTTGTCCATCCCACTCCTCCACCTTCCACCCCCGAGGACCACTCAACTGCTCCACCTGCCAGCTCCGAGTACCATCCCGTTGTGTTCACAGTGAGATTGATTAGTTTATGAAAATAATGTGCAATATTAACGAAAATTAATATAGGAATTAAATTGCATGAGTTATCTTATTGTTCAAATGTTGCAGGGTGGCATCACTGAGAGACTTCAGTCATGGAGGAGGGTACCCCGCTCACGACTTACGGTCTTGTCTGTGGTGAGATATTTAAGATTTGAAAACTTAATTTTGATTTTTAAATTGTGTTTTATACTTGTATAATTTCCTATAGGATTTGAAATTTGATTGTTATCATTTCAGAGTCCAATGGGAGGTGATCAAAATAGCTAGAAGGACCGAGCTTCCTCTAGATCAAAGAAGAGAAAGATCGATTTTGGAGGTGCACCTAGGAGCTCTAAGGTTAGGCAGGATGAATGAGAGACCCTCCTATGTACACTAGCCATCATGTGTAATTTTGGTACAAGTTTCCATATTTTGTATAGGGCACAAGTTTCCATTGTATAGACATTAGGAGTGATGTTCCATTTTTCACTACTATTGTATATGATTGGAAATTTGTGTATATGAATATACCATTTTTCTATTATTTATATTACTTTGATTTTGATTACATATTTGCATAGATTATATTAAATGCAGTAGTAGATTGTAGTTGATGCGATTGCAATACTTATTGGTGACGAAGCAATAAATTATGTATGTTCACAATAAAATGCTTAAAATTTTTAACACTGTAGGTTAGTTAACAAAATAATACACAACTACATAAACGTGTACAATAACAATGATAATTTTAAATACCAAATACCTGATGTTTTAAATAATAGTGCAAACATTTTTTCAATCTAGAAAATTTTCGATCATGTATTCGTCTTGCTACAAAATAATTTTATCGAGCTATTTTTCTAGTTTTCCAAGCTTCCCTTCACCCCTTGGCCCTTCCATTTGTTGTCTTGGCTTGTCATACCTAGATTTTGCCTTGTTATTACAGACCTAAACCCTAAGGACCTAGACCTAACTAGAAACCTAACCTAAAATCCTATCTTTGTACCCTTCCAAACCTTCCTCCCTTCTCCATATCCTAACCTATTTGCTTACCTTTCAACCTATCCTCTCCCATTTCCTAACCCTAAGCATGGAATATCATACTCCTATCCTCGACCTATAGGATTAGACCTTGGCCCCCTTTCAAAACCCCTTATGTAGCCTTAGCATCTGTCCTAGGACTCTACAAGTCAATCTCTCTGAAACCCTAGCTACCAATAACTCCTAGATAAGAATCAGTTCTAACTAAAGTTGGTCACTCATTCCATGAGTGTTTGATATTTTTTCCTTCACTCTTGTACACAAAAATAAAACCAAGTAACCATAGGGTTTCTTGAATGCCACAATCCCAAGCTTTCGTCTCTCACAAAAGCCACAAATTTAAATACTTTCTTTGCTCCTCAAGGTGAATTTCATGAAGAATGTCATATGTCCCTTTGTTGAACCCTAACTTCTATTGAACCCTAACTCCTATTGAACCAACACACCAATTCCCACCTTCTTCCTTCTCGATGTTACCTTCATTTGTGGTAGGTACATAGTCCTAGAGGACCGTGTATATCATTGAAATATCCAGCCATATCTAAGAAGTTTTGACAGTGATCTACAAGTACATTTGCACTTCTAAAATACCAACAAGATACCATCTTTGTTTAGGACTATCATATAGGTAATTGTTGGCACTCTTGGATTGAATGGAAATTACTATTCAGGAGAGTCATAGTAAAAATTTTCTTTGCTGGAAAATACATTTAGTTTGAAAGTCCCACTCATTGACCAAGTTGGAATTGACAATACTTGTAGTCCACTTGCATTTACATGACAATTGTCTTCCTAATTGAAAACTTGAAATTGAGATAGCTATTGCATCTTTACATTGACTGAAAGTAACATTTTGGGATATTCATACTTTGCTGAAAGTTATCATTGGTTTGACAGTCTTATTCAATATCCAAATTGGATTAGAAAGCACTTATTTTCCTTTGGTATTTACATAGTTATTATTGCCTCATTTTGCAAGATAGAAATTGAAAATGGAATGGTCTTCTCTTACCATTTGATTGATACAAAATTTCATAGTTTTGATGCACTGAAAATCATATTGAACATGATTATTGTTGGCTTATATTTGTTAAATATACTTGGCAAGCATTGATTTTGATAAATTTGACAATTCATATAATTTGAAGATGAAGTTCACATTGCTTACTCTCATTGAATACATACATATTTGTTATGCTATTGTTGAGCACTTGAAATTTTAATGATCTCTTGTACTCATTGATTTGGCGTAGTCTAACTGAAGTTTAATGGTTAGCATGCATAACCTAGGGTTTAGAACCAATGAGGAAACCCAAAACCTAGGAGGAAAACCCTAACACCAACCCTACCTAGACATCTCTTGTGGCCTCTTATAAAATAAATTTTTGTTTGTATATGAGCATGCCTAGGATTGTAGTCATATGTCGCATATTCTTTATAGACTAATCAAATGAAATACTCTTTATGGTTTATCATGCATAAATTGCACAAGTTGATGTTAATGAATGGGGAAAATTTTAACCTAACGTAATATGTACCATGATGGTGACTTGGTTAGAATGGTAGTATTGACTCTCAATTTCATTTTGTGGCTGAAGGGTACATAGTTTTCTGAAAAATCCACAATTTACAATATGGTCCCAATGGGAAAGTTGTCCCTACACTTTATGTACTACTCATCTTGCCACCGTGCTACATGCACATGATGAACATAATGCTCCGTTTTCTTGTAGAAATCGGTAAAAAAATCACATACCCATACCTATTTCCATGAAAACAAGCGTCATATTAGAATGTAACATTTAAAGAATGTATATGTAGAAACTGAACATGTAAGAGGAAAAACATGCAATAATCATTTGCACTTGTGCTTTCACCAATGCAATATTTTTACTTTACTTAACACTATCCAATTGATAGGTTACGTACTTGAAGCTCTAAATGTCCACTATCATATTGCCAAATTGATGGTCATCGCATCCATGAATGGAATGGTTCAAAAGAGGAAACCCACTGCACCTGGAACATTTCCCATATAGACATGATTTTCCATAGTATTTTTGTCCTTCATACCTTGGACACATGAACTTGCCAACAAAATCTCTCGATGCATTCGATGGTATAACAGATTCACTGTATCCTTGCTCAATATTAGTATGCGAATCACAAAATATATATTTATATGTGTCATAAACATATTCATATTCTACATGGTATCTACAACACCATGTGTTCCGATCAATGCATAAACGAACGTACCATGGTTTTCATTTCTCAAAGGACCTTTGGCCTTGGTTCAATTGTGTGTCCTCATTCCTGAATCTCTGATAGAGTTCAATTAGTGTTGTGTGAAGGGAGTGTTTGACATGGGGTTCACGTATAGTAGAACCTTTTCACATCTTTAGTGCATCTCTTTGGTTAGATGAAGGTATTGTATGATCATGCAAGAAATTTTGTACTAAGTCCTTAACATCATCAATTAGCTTCATATCTCAATGAGGAAATCTATCGACAAAATCCCAACAATATTTTCCACCTGGAGTCCGAATATTTTCTCTTATAACAGAGTAATTCTTAACATTTTTTCTATTTAATTTAAGTATGTCAGAAGTGCGAGAAGTTTTTTTTTTTCAATCAAAGGTAAGACCATGGTATTTATTATTTTTAATTTATTCCTGAATGGTTTCTCTCCAAGTTTGATAAGGATAGTAAGTTGTATTATGAAGGTATCATATTCTTTCAAATCCTCATAAATCCAAGAAAAGAAATCAGCGTATTTTTTTATCAGGTTAAAATATTTCTTCTTTTCTTTTAGAGGCAAGTTTCTTGACAAATTTACTCTCTTGGGGTGAATCTTCAATCCTAATTTTCTGATCTTGAATACCATTTTCATTTGGGTCTTTAGACACATCATTTTGCTCAAATAATTTCTCTAAAGGAATAAGACCCTTTGGAATGTAATTTTTCAGCTATATTATGTCTTTTCCTCTAATCATGTTCTTCAAATTCTTCTCTTAACTTCTTCATATTCAAACTGTACATTTTCTTGGAAATTTTCTGAATTTTGATTCTCTGTGTCAATATGTGTATTTACAAATTCATCTAATATCTCTAAAAATATTTTAATATGTATATCATCTCCAAATACTTGCCAATATTTGGAGTTATCAGAGATGGAAGGTATATTTACAATTTCTATTTTGTATTTTTTCTTAGAATACATGGGAGTTTTAAAATTTTGAGTAGTAGTAGCCATTGAATCAGCTACTTAGTTTTGGGTCCTTGAATTACCCTGATTCTATGTTCAGTGAAGAAAATACCAAACATATCCCACACATGATTTCTATATGCTCTCATTCTAGGATTATTTGTTTGATAACTATCATTCACTTGGTTTACTACTAGCTCAGAGACTCCAAAAAGATCTATTCTTTTATCCTTTAAATATTTTAAATAATTCAATCCTAACAGAAAATATTCATACTCTGCTACATTATTGGTACACTCAAATTCCAGTTTATAAGAATATACTTTGAAATCCCTATTTGGAGAAACTATCCAAATGCCAGCACCATCTCCTTCCTTATGAATAGACCCACTATATTACATTATCCACGATCCTTCCTCATTTTCTTTATGCTCTAAAGATTCATGTCTTTTAGAAAAAAAATTGTCCTCTTTTAATTCAACGACTATGGGTTATTCTGGTTCAACATGAGCATCATTGAAAAATATAGAAGAACCCAGGTGAGTTTCCACAACATATATTGGGTGGTTTTTAGTTTTTTCTTTACTATTAACCACATATGCTAATATTTTCTCTCTATACAATATTATGTGTTCTCCAAATAAAGGAATGGTTGCATAAGACATGTCCATTTGCAGAGTTCTTTAAGTCTTGGATCCAATGACCTTGATAACAACATACTGAATTTAGGGGGAATATTAGCCACCAGCACATCCATAATAATACTATTGGTAGGGATATGTGCAAGAGTTACTACCATGTCTTTAATCAACCCTAAACATTTTATTTTTCTAGAATCAAAAGAAATTGGGTCTTTGTAGGGCCTTGTAATCTCCAAGCCCAGACTCTAAACCACTACTCTTAGCATTAAATTGTGAGATGCACCCGAATCTGGCATAGGTTTCTATAAAATCATGCGATGAATATTTAGTCTAACATAAAAATGTGGAACATCCTCTTCATCTATATCTTCAATTCTATGGCAAACAACTATTTTTAGAGCATGATCTATTAATTCTAGGGTATTTGGTTGACATTCTCCCTCAGTTTTTACCATCCTTGTTATATTGGCTATGTACTAATTATTCCTCAAAAATTCATTGAATGGAATGGAAATATTTATTGTGGACAATTCATAATATAAACTGAAAGAACAAGCTGATCTATCAATATCAATTGGTATTTGTTGCCTAATTTCTTTTGACATTTCTCTTTTACAATATTTTTTGTTTGTTTCTCTTTATGTTTTTCTATTTGTTTTTCTGTATTTTTCTAAATACTAGAACGCTGATTTGAATTGGTCCTTCCTTTATTAATGACTACATCTCTACTTCTCAATTTTATTTTATTTTCTAGAAAGCATCAATTGCATTTTGATATCCCCTATAATACTGCTCTGATTCTACCACGAGTGCATTAAAATTATCCTCTTCCAAACAAATATGATTCTCCTCTTCTGTGAGATAGATGTCAAGGTCCAAATCATCATAATGATCTATTTGATTATCCATTGGTAATTTTCTTCCTCCTCATCAACACAATTCTCTGGGAATTGAGGTCTTATTTGTTGGTATTCAATATTTCTGGGATTTCTTTGGTCTCTCTGCCTAATCTGAGGGGGAGGAAGAGGTCTTATGAATATTGGATTCATGATTTGTCACTCAGGTTGCTCTCTGTTTGGTTTTCTATTATGTAGTGCTAGTTTGTTCATCAACCTCTCCATTGTTTTCATCATTATATCAAATTTGGAATCACTTGAAGAAGGCGAAGTGGAATGTTGATTTTCTTCTCTGACATTTCTCCTATATACCTCCACCCTCTATTTCATTTTCCCATAATCCAAATTAAGACATCAAGTTAGCTTCCACCTCAAAAGAATCTTTAACATGGAAAGAATATTAGCATATTTACTCTCTCTCGGTAACATGGAAAATCACTGTCAAATGCATTTGCATAATGTAATTTAGAAGCTCCTACAAGGGTTTTAATATCAACTGGTATAGAATTGTAAGCCCTCATAAACCTATTAGAGAATTCATTTGCTGAATCAAAATTTCCTTTCTTTAAATTATTGTATTGAGACAGAACATGTAAATGACTCTTTTTTCTTCCCACTGATCTAAAAACCGACTTTGAAAGACTTCAAATGTAGCAATAGACCTTGCAGAAAGGTGTTTAAACCTTATTTTGCCTTCCCCAGATAAACTGTGTGCAAATAGTATCATTTTGACATCATAATAATCAAATTCCTCCAAATAAGTGAAATCCTCACACCTATCCATGTGTTTCCTAGCTATAAAGTTTCCCTCCCCATAAAAACATCAAATTATCTATGCATAGTTCTATGGCAAGTCATGTAACACAACAGGTAAGGACAATGGAGTTGTTATGGAGAGAAACTTCCTATGGACTGGGTATACCAAAATAGACTAAATGACACCAAAAATAAATCAATCAATTCCAATATGATAAATAAATAAATACATCTAACGCTAAGGAATATGAAACGTACCTTATTCGGGACTGTTGATGTATATCCCTGTTGAGCTTTTACAACATGCTTGCATTTGCAATTTTCTCTCAACAACAACAAACAAGACAATCATTCTATATATCAAAGTGTTACACCTACTCTACCATATTTAAACCATCATGTCTAATAAAATATAACTACATCCATGGAAAAAATATTCATAGTTATGCACATGTATTGGATAAGAAATGGATATTTCTATTAATAAGAAAAGAGATAGAAAAGTGACAAACTCTGTCGGCACCTCGTCAAAATAGAGAAACTGAGTCCTCCACTTGGGCTTCCACCACTTCAATCCTCCTTTTCAATGGAAAGCTTACAACGCAAAGGAAATCTTTGGAAGAGGAGCAATGTGTGCTCCAAAGGGACAAAGGGATTAAGACTCAAGCATAAAAAAGGGAGGAAATATTGAACTATAGTTTCCTTTCTCTCCAAAATTATCCTACTTCAATGCATCCAAAAGGGTCAATATATATCCCTCCAATAGGCAATGGTGGGTCTAGTCCAAGTGTTTTCCAGGCATGTGGAATGCCAAGGGTCAATTTATTCAAGACTCTATGAGGAAAACTCCAAAACATTTTGTTTTTATGTACATTTCCCGATGTACGAATGTATTGGCTCAAACATTGCATGTACACATGTGTATTGGATTAAAGGTCATGTATACACATAAATCGATGTTTTTTAAGGAATTTATTGGTAAAATCAAGGGGGGTCCAAGTAGTCTGTAGAGGGACATGGAAGGACATAAATGTGTGATCTACCAAGTGTGGTAAAATCAGCTATAACAAATGACCCCTAAAGTGTGAGGTGAAAGGGGTAACATGATGGCTGAAATACATTATATCCATCCCAAAAGTTGAGTAATGAATACCCAAGTGGAAGAAACAACCACTCATCAGTACGATACAATTATAAATCTCAGCATGTGACTTCAAATTTATATCTAGCAGTCCCATATACATAAGAGTACAATGGCCATGAACAGGCCTCACATAAAAATGTCATGTGTGGTCATCACCAAGTACAATATACAATGAATGGAATATCTATATTGGATGAAGATATGTGATAATACACTGGAATCTAGTCATGAGAGATGACATCTCATGATTACTGGCATGATCAAGCAGGTAGCATATATGAAATGCCACTAAGATCAGAGATATTCTACGCAAACTACTATGAGTATATGTCCCATAATGTGACTAAATGTGTCGAGGTTGAAGATGATGTTCCATCATTTTATTACCGAGCATTGATGTATACGATTAATAGAAGCGAGATATACCATTGATAATGATAATGGGAATCAAGGTACAAAGTCCAATCCAAAAATTGTGAATAGATGTGTTTAGGTTGAACACTTGAAAGAATCCATCTATTAGGGGACATTGGTGTATTCCAAAAACTGTCGATAGTAAGAGAACCTACCACTAATGAGTGCAAGTCTCAAGGAACTTAATGGACTCTAGAATCCTATTCCAAAATAAATTATTTGAAGTCAATGGAATGGAATCTGATGGAAGGAGGGAATTAGGGAATCCCCCTTTAACCAACATGAGGTACTCATCAACACTGGATAATGTGGAAGAAATTGAAGGAACAAGATATGATCGAACAAGTAACTATGTTAGGAATTGTCAACATGCAAAGTCAAGACAATTGAGGAATGGCCAACTCGGGCTAAAATTCCTTCGAATAAGAGCATATGGAAAATGGTGACTGAACATAGTAACCATAGACTCGACATGCAACTGGGACAACTTTGTGACATAAGAGGCATCAACAGAGGCTCCATAGGGGCTGGAATCATAACCAACTCGTGGAGAAAACTCTGAGTAACAAGTATAGCTCCTACACACATAGTAAGAACCCAACCTATTGATGTGATATGCAATGCTCTTTTTGAAGGTGACACGACTTAACAGCTTCCAAATGTAATATCATGTCCCATCCATCTTTTTATGTTTTTTATTTTTTTGGACTTTTTCATATTGAAAAGATTGAAAAAGAATAAAAGTTCTTATAGTATACATCTAGGAGGAGACAAGTGTCAGGGGAAAGAAAACTAGTTCCAAGTAGTGGAACATACCTATGCGCAATGCAAGGAAGCATGTGCAGGATGAGGACACTCAAGGGAAGGTCTACTCTCGGTAAGGGATGATCAAAATGAAAAGGATATATAAAAGGCTCTTCTTGGATACGATTGAGGCAAGCTCGGGATATATGGATTATAACTCTGAAGCAAGGAGATGTCTAATGTTCCTGACCCTCCGACCGGTGAAGAGGACGCTACCATACACTAACGATCCGAGCAACTAGCCCCATGAACATGTGCATACATATAAACTCAAATAAAATGCTTGGAAGTAAAAGCATGTAGAGATGCATAATCGTTTAACATACAGCGGAAGCAAAACCATATATTCCATCATTCAACATGTTCATCATAATTCATTAATAGTAAATATGATTACAGGAACGAAATAGTCAAGAATACTCATCTTATAAAGAACTCATCCCACAACCAGCTCGTTCCACCCAACCATAGGCCAACGTGATCCTTAATTTCTCATCAATGCTGCCACCCTTGAGCTGGGCATGATTTCCCAAAGGAATAAGGAACAAGCAGGCTTACACATAGCCAAGGATACACAAATCAGCCAGGCCAACACAATTGGGTTTATCAGGTCATCAAGGAGCTAGGAAAAGCTGAATCCTAAGATGGTGATCTCTTTGAAGAGCTAAGGAAACCTACACCAGAACTATCCTGACTTCTAGGTCACCCACACATGCCCAACACCAGGAAATCAGTCCCTTCTTTGCTACATAGTCCCTCAGGCCCTAAACTCCCTTCCAATGCTATTCAGTGGTTGTGGAGAAAAAATCCATCCCTCTTGATCTGTCTGTGTGGTTCCCCAAACACACTAGGTTTATCAACCAAACCAAGCCCTCAACCCCACTCCAACATAATCCGAACACCAACCACTGCATACACGTAGCCAAACAAGTGGTTCACAGCTTGGACATGGAAAATCGATCCCTAAGTCATTCTTTACCCTATCTTGGCCAAAACGACCCCATAATAACCACAACAAATGAAAATGTAAATGGAACCATCGCAACAAACAATGTGGGCAAAATAACAGCCCTGGTCTCAATAATGAAGCCATGGGAAAGTTACACAGCCCGAAATGAAAGGAGAAATCAGACTCTCAGCCTGTGCATGAGGGAAACAGACTCACAGACCACAAATCGATAAGGAAAAATACACACCCACAACATGAATCATAAATGACCAAAAAATGGCACCCCCAGCTCTCTGCGTGAGGATGAAGAGATAGAACCTCCTACGTGAGGATGGGAAAAACAATGAATAATGGAGTCATGGGAGAGTGGAGAGTGGTTATGTTGCTTCTCTGCCCATGTGACATGAAGATGAAGAGTTTGCTAGTGCAGTGGGAACGTGGGCAAGGAATCACAGTCCTGCCACACCCACCACTACCCAGCAATAACTACCCCAACTAACATTAGGGGTTTAATGTGGGTGGTTGCCACATCCCTTTTTCCCCATAGGTTCAAGGTTTGGTAATCCCCCCTCTTTATCCTTAGGAAAATCATTCCCTTTTCATTATTGTTGCACCATTGTAGCTAGTTGTAGGTTCATTTTAATTAAAGTGCATATTTACATGATGCCAAAACTATAATGTGCCAGATAGCATGATATACCATCGGCAACGATCCCAATCGCTGAAACATAACACAACCAAATTGATGGTGGGGCTTTTGCCTTTAGCTCCTCGCCACGATTAATTACAATATATACATCATGTAACTTTTAATTCAAAGGGGGTCAAAACTAGGGTATTACAAGAAGGCATAAGGATTATCAAGGAAAGAAAAATGCATTAATAGGAAATTTTACAACTTGATATCCAAGAAAGTCCCCATGGGAGATGGCGAGCATAAATATCAAGAGGGATATGAAGATCTTGGATGAGGACATGGAGAGACTAATAAGGGACTCCCAAACCTAGGGGAGAAATACCAACATGGGTACCAAAATACAAAGCGGGATATAACAAGGGCACTCATGAATAGGAAAACTCTACCACTTACATAATGCCACTTCTAATAGCCATATGAAGGTTATGTGACATTACAAAGTGAGTTCGTACCTAGATTCAAGGAGGAATGGTCATAAGGAGATGCATAATGAAAAATGGATATGTACTCCTCACATATATTCCAGCTCGAAATTATATATGTGATAGATATGAACGGGTCAAAGTCTCGATCAAAGTACGCTCACATCAGGTCCCTAGACCACAATATTAGACAAAAATAGTTGAAAATAGTCAATAAGGGTCCAAAGTATAGAGTAGTGGGTAAAAATTAAAAAAATTGCTATAAAATAGTAAAAAACTTATTTTCACCATACCATTTGGGACTTTTACCGCACATAGTGCATTTAGATCACAAACTTCAATCGCTAATTCCAGGAGCTACAGGCCACGAAACTAGGAATCATCTAATCCAGGTAACTCTTCATGCCATTGTCTTTCAGTTTACTGTATTTATTTTAATTTTCAGTGGTTGAATTCTTCTTATGGGGTGCCCTAAAATTGGCGTTTTTGGCCCATGCAGAAAATCACTCAATTTCTACGTATAGGGCCAATTATACATGGGAAATCCTTCAATTTTCACGTATACACATAGATGTTTGAGAAAAAATTGTTTATAAGGACGCGGATACCAATTTTTTTGGTGAAAACTTATGAAACTCTCATGGTTTTGTGCAGGATGGTTTTGCAATGGCATGAACACGAACATGAAGATGTGGAAAGGGATGTAGAAATCTATCTGATGGAACCAAAAGCTTTGAGGGAATGTGGCTTATACAATTTTTTGCTATCTTTGCAGCTTGAGGGATAAACCAAGACTGCTCTAGATATTGGTGGACTATTGGGATCTAGATAGAGAAACTTTCTAGATCAATGGGATCGCCTTTACCCTTGAGGTTGATGATATCCATTTTATTACTCAACTATCCCATGAAGGGGAGATAGTAAATCAGTGAGATGGTGGGGTTGGAGTTCGCCTCATAATTGACGAGTATATTGCAGTATTCTTCCTCCCACACACATAAAAGGTTAGGAGTTAGATTCCAATGAACTCCATCCAGATCCTTGGCCTCAAGGCCTTACTTCTAGCACTAGGAAGGATTGCAGGGTTAGCATATTTCCATCAGGATTCCAGGTCATTTATGTTCTATGCGATGGAGTACATGAGGCCCAATATCTATGATTGGAGTACCTTGTTGTTTTGTAAACATGAAACAACAGTTGTCAGACTCCAAGATGGGTAGAATGAGAATATTTGGTTTTGCTATAATATTCAGTACATTCTTCTTTGAGTGTATACCAGGGATAAGCCCAAGAGTGGAGATTACTCCTCATGGTCCTCAAGATCCAGCTCAACTGCACTGGGAAAATGTGATGCAGAGGCTAGGAGGAGGGAAAGAGGCTATTCCCTACCCACCTGAATTTTTCCATTGGTGGCGTAGGAAGATCATAGCTATAGAAGACTACCCCTATGCATGGATATACTTCTCTGGTGATCCTAACATCCCTATTCCATGGGGATCCACATATGGTGACATAGGTGAAAATCCCAGCTCTATTTTGTTTTTGGATTATTTAATTTGTTTTTTGTATTTTTTGATATAGTGAAATCAAAAACATGTTTTTGGGTGGTCACACATATTGATACTAGTCATGTAAATGCAGATGTTGGTCCTAAATGACCATCCATCTTCCCTCGACGTTGTCGAAGTAGGAGAGGTGATGCTATAGTGGGTTTGGATGTGAAGCATATGCTCCAAAACATCCACACAAACTTTGGGTGATTGACGCATAGGGTCCCCATGTCACAAGTCAAGGACTTTCCTGAGGTGATACAACAACATGTAGTAGGTTTACCACGTGCATGGGTTTGGATATTCAGATGACTAGCTAGATATTTTGTCTGTTTTCATGATCAACACCATGCTCTAGAGGCTTAGAGACCTATATGTACTTTTTGTATCAACCGTGTACTATATTTTGGTGGCTCGAAAGCCCCATTTTTGTGTCATGACATTATGTATTATGACACCACTTTTTTG
Organism: Pseudotsuga menziesii; assembly: GCA_001517045.1. Taxonomy (NCBI): domain Eukaryota; kingdom Viridiplantae; phylum Streptophyta; class Pinopsida; order Pinales; family Pinaceae; genus Pseudotsuga; species Pseudotsuga menziesii. The sequence continues at coordinate 298,886 of LPNX010581753.1, read as the reverse complement.
GACTTTATTTTAATGAAAAAATATTATGATGATCAATTATTTATATTTATATGTGTGAATGTTATGTGAATGCTTCATTTTCTGTGTATCAAATGCTAATATAGTATGTAATTTGCATATGAATAAGCAACATGATTGTAGTTCCTAGGAATGCAAATGTAAGTAATGTTTTCAAATTGTCATTCTAACAACCTTGCTCACAAGAATCTTCACAATAAAGTTGGATATCTAATACGATACATGCCATTAAAATGTAAGACCACTAACTGCGAGTTAAGACATACCTCAAGAGATTGAATACCATGAGAGATGGCATCATTTAATAACTCAATTATGTCACTATATTCCACAATATTGTTCAATGCAGGCCTGAGACATACACCTTCTAAAGATAAAACCTAACCCATAAATGTATACATCACCCAAGCAACCGAAGTTGGGTTTTGGGTGTGGCCAATTGCACCGTCAGCGTATCCTACATATACCAAAGAGTATGTCGACATCTTCCACAACAAATGGAAGCAAGTCAACAAACCCAATCACCACAAGGAGACCAAAACTAAACTATGCAACTGTACAATAATATACAAAGTATCAGTGTCGACTAAGAAATACACATAGTATTTTTTAAGATAGTGCCCATTTCCAGTCTCTGCCAAGGTTGTTCCCTCATAATTTGCTAGCTCATAAGCCTTTTTCTCTAACACTTGTTTGATTGTGTAAGGCCCATGCCACATACATTTGAACTTTCCTACCCCTAATGGTTCACTATCTTGGTCATATAAGAGGACCAAGTCACCTTCACTAAACTCCTAGGGACAGAAAGACTTATCATACTGAGCCTTAAAACGACACTTGTTTACCTCAAGAGGCACTAAACCATCTCCAAATTGCTCATCAAGTCGCTATAAGCAGACTAGACGTTTCTCTAACTTAGAATTTTCTGGAAAAATTTCTATAGATAGCTTCAAAGAAACGAATTCACATTCAATCCGTAAAATTGACTCCACCCCATGCACGAACGGATATGGAGAAAATACCATGGAATTTTTAACCTTGGTTTGGTAATCCCACAAATAAAATTACAACATGATATGCCAACTAATCTTTCTTGGTGTGATGGTTCTTTGGAGAATGGACTTAAGGGACTTATTTACACCTTCAACCTGTCCATTATCTTGAGTATGATAACAATAGGATTGCTGTTCTTATATCTTTAAAGATAGCTCAACCATCATCTTGTTTTGAATGTTCATGCCATGGTTAGTGACAAACACCTTGGGATATTCAAACTAGGTGATAATCTCATTGAAAACAAAATATTTGATAGTGGGCATAGCCTCTTCCCATTTTGTGAAGTAATCAACAACCACTATGATATGATGATTCCCCCCAGTTGAAGTTGGGCTGAAGCCCATCAAATCAACCCCCCACTTGGTGAAGGGATCAACAGTGATAATTAGATGTAACGGGGTAGGATATCAACACATATTCTTTGCAAACACCTGGAAAGGATGGTGTCACTTGAACACATTAACACAATCTTTGAATATCGATGACAAAAAATAACCCGCTCTCAAAATATTTTAGGCTTTAGCAAGCTCAGGTAAATTACCACCACATGCCCCTCTGTGGAAATCATTCAACACATTCTCACCCTCCTCATGATTTAAACATTGACATAAAATGGAATCAACCCCATGACGATACAAAGTGTTACCAACGAGGATGTAATTCTTATCTAAATGATGTAATTGTTTACGCTCATCCTATGAGAGGTGAGGAGGAACCTTCAAATTTTGCAAATAGATGATTATATACTCATACCATGGGTCCATAGTTGAAATGAGAAAAATGTACTCATCCATGAAAGAGTCTTCATGAACCTCAACTTCATCCAACCTAGGAAAATATGATATGATCTCCACAAAAATCAATGACTTAATCAACTTTTCTGAAACAAATTCAAGATTAAATTCTTGTAAAATCACAATTCACTTATTGTATTTCCCCCCTATCATTGGTTTTGTGAGGATGAACTGAAATCGATTAATGTGATCCACAATGAAATTCTGTTGAAGGAGTATATAATGTCTCAATCGTTGAACCGCATGGACAGAAGCTAAGGATAGCTTCTCAACATGAGCATATTGAAACTTGAGCATCAATGAGTATTCGACTAAGATAATAGATAATGTGCTCTTGGAGCTCCTCATCCTCTTGAACCAAAACCATACCAATCATCTCTTTAGACATGACCACATATAATAAGAAATCACAGATATAGTCTGGTATTCTAAGCATGGGGGTCGATGCCAAGTATTTCTTTAATGGATCGAATTACTCCTAAGCTTGCACATCCCATATAAAATATGTTTCTTTCCTCCAAAGGTGCATGAAACCCTTGCTCAAATTGGAAAAATTTACAACAAACCTCTGCAAGGAGTTATCCATCCCTTGCAAACTTTGAATATGTTGAATCATGCATGGGGAATACAATCAAAGTATTTCCTCAGCCTTAAGAGGGTCGACCCTAAGTCCCTCCTTAGAAAATGATAAACCCCAGTAAGTAACCTAGTTTTATGGAAAAGATGCACTTTTGAGGATTTAACCAGATTTCATATCGGTGACATCTTTCAGAAGAAAAGCATATATGGTTAGGATGATCCACTCTCAAACGAGAGTGAGAATATAAATCATCAAGATACACTTCAATAATTCTCTTAAGCTGGTGAAAAGAGAAGGTCATAGCCCGTTGAAAAGTAGCTTTGACGTTTTTTAAGGCCGAAAGGAATTTTTGGGTATGTAAACATACCCCAAGGAAAAATGAAATTTATTTTATGTTGATCCTCTAGTTTGATCTAAATGTGATTATACCCTAAAAATCCATCCATAAATGAGAAGAACTCACTTCCTACACACTCATCCAAAATATGATCTATGAATGGTGTGGGGAAGTTATCTTTAGGAAAAGCTCTATTCAAGTCTCAAAAATCAGTGCATTCATTGATATACCCCTGTTTCTTATCAACCAAAATGGGATTGGATACCCATTCAGTCAAGGGAACAGGATAGATAAAGACATCTTTGCGAAACTTCTCTATCTATGCCTTAATAGTGGGTGCCTTGTGGGGATTCATTTCTTTCAAAGCATTGTCGAACAAGTCTAGAATTTGGATAGGTCTTAATCTCATGTTCAACAATGCGAGGGTATATTCCCAACATTTCTTAATACAACCAAGAAAAACATCTCAAAATTCTATAAAACGTTTAGTGTATGCCTCAATTTCGTCGAGGGAACAATATGCCCCAATGTACACATTTTTCAACATGTTGATAGGAATAGCTGGATATAGATTAGACATGTTTCATTTTGAAAACTTACTAGTAGAGTTTAATGGAACTATGGGCCTACCAACTTTCTCACTAAGGATCTCCCTATAGTCATCACACTCAATAAGTTCAAGCTATGGGAGAAAGTAAGAGCGATGGTGTAACTCCTCCCAAGGCCCATCTAAGCTAGTCATGGCTTCGAGGATAGCTTCATCCAAAGAAAAAGCATCATCAAAGGAGTCATGAGAGTGTGACAAAGAAAATTCCCAAGCAGGAAGTGCATATGAGTCCTCCCCCTCCATTCACAAAGAGGAAGGACTAGAGTCTACAATGGGACCAAGAATGGATTGATATGCAATCGCCGCTGTAGATAACGACATGTCCATCCTGGTAGGTCTAGGATATTCATCCAAAGTTCTTAGAGAAGGGAGATTCTGAGGGTCTTCCAAATGCGAAATGAAATATGGAATAGAACTCAGTGATGATGATTCACTACCAAGGATGGAACCTATTATAAGAATTGGTGCAAAAATATTCAAATTTCTCATCAATGATGGATACATTCCCACCCCAACATTCTCAATTGTCGACAGAGAATTACCTATGGCCTAGATAGTATCTCTTGACAATGCTTTCATACTTGAATTGTCAAAATATTTTTGTGTGACCATGACTATCCTCTCTTCAAAATGGAAACAAACAATTTGGAAGATAGATGATGCAAGCACTTTCATTTTATAAATCTAGTTACAAACCAGTATAATATTATAGTAAAGGGGCGCATCAACCACCTCAACCTCAATCGACATGGTATTCCCTCCCGATTGGACCTCAAGATAAGGAAGTATGCCATGCGGCCAAAAATATCTCCCATCAATATCATTCAACATGGTTCTAGATGTCGAAAACATAGGAGAGGCTAAGCCCTTCCAATAGGCTAAAGACATCACAAAAGTTGTAGCTCCTTCATCAATCATTGTGCGTTTAATGGTGTTGTTCATACACTCTACATGAACAAGGAGAGCCACATGGTAAGGAAAATGAGGTTGGAATTCATGGTTTTCTAATTTAATCATTTGGAAGGATGTAAATCAACCACACCAAGAGAAGATAACAAAGCTTTCCTCAATGAAGAGAAATTCTGAAGGATTCCTAAGGTGGACATCACACAAGGATTCTGGCCCAAATCCTCAACAGAGAAATAATGTTGGGCAGCTCAGGAATTACGATTGTTCCCTAAAATATTAAAGACTCCCTTAGGAATGCGAGCTGGAACTTCAGGATTGTCACTAGGCTTATCAATGTGCAAAGGTGTCTCGAGGGGGGTAGGTTCTTTCCCCAGGTCGGGTTGCGGAAAACCATAATCCTTAGCTCTTGTCACAATATTCTAGGAAGACATCATGTTGATGTATCCATGGCCACTTTCGGTGTTCGACAGATTTTGATGCCCACCAGAAGAACTTTCGAAGTTCACATTCCTTGAATTCATATTTTTATTGTGCGTTAAAGAATCGGTCAGCATAGCTGGGATCTGTGCGATGAATTTTGAGGCATCTACCATACGAGGGAACAAGTGAGTGAGGTGATCTTCCCCACAAATATTACAAGGGAAATTTACCTTACATTTAGACTACTTGTCCCCCCAATAATTATTATCATTATTGTCATCATTAGCATTTTCTTTCCTATTCCCACCCTTACAATGATTTCTTCCCTTTTTCTTGTTCCACCCAAGTTTCTAGTTACCTTTATAGTTCAACAATTGCACCGAGTGTATGTCATCCAATTGGGTGGGATGAGAAGAATCCATAGCATTTTATGATGTAGGTTGGTTAATAAAGAAAACTTTCATTTGATTTGTAACCGAGTCTATGTATTTAGTACTTGCAGAGCAAACAATGTCATTACCTTGTGACCCAGGTTTGAACTTAGGATCGAAATTGGAACGTGCTGTGTTCGGAATAATCTCATATAATATCCCATAATGAGCATAAATCGAATCTAGTTGTTGAGCTCGAAAAATAGGTTTCTCCTTGTTCATCACTCCATAAGTAGAAACATCCTTCGCTATATATTGTAGTAATGATTTGAGCAACCATTCCAAGAGAAACTCCAATGGAATGTTGTCCTTAATCAACCATTTTCATCTATGCCACTCTTGAATATGGTCAGAAATATATGTGGCTTTATCTTGTCAAAATGTAGACAATATTTTGTTAGGATTTATAATCCTCTTTTGACCAAATTGTCTATTACATTATTTTAGCCTAACTTAGGAGTTTTATTTAACTATTTAGGTCCACTAGTACCATTGGGTCCACTTGGCCTAATGGGGACACATGTACCAGTTACTAGAGTGTGGGGAACACCGATAGAGGTTAACATCTACTGATGACACTTGTATCCATAAGTTTAGGTACCTACTAGCTGAATCCCTACATTTTAGGAGCCACTAAGAGTCCTGACACCAACCCCCTTTAGTCAGTTGGAGTTGGAACTAGTTAAGCTTAGTTGTTTTCTAGTTACTTCTAGTTAGATCATAATCAATTTTCTTAGCACCAGTTATGCATGGATGCATGTGAATAAAGTTCATTTTCTCACCTACCACTTCAACTGGATTGAGATAGTTGATTTGAACCAATTTCTTGACTAGATTTGACATTGGGAGTTAATTACTTGGACTCTAGTATTGATTGAGACATATTTAGTTAGCCAGTCAGTCAGAGTTTGTCACATATATTTGGGAGATTCGAATTCATTCCTCATGATTCAAATTATTTTCTTATGTAAAACTATTGTAACACCAGATTATGTAATGAAGATAATACTATAATTCTCTGAGAAATACTTGTATGTTTCTTGTGATATTTAATTTGTTCATATTGAATAATTCATTCCTATTGACTGGATAAATAATTTTGGACTCATTGCTTGATGATCTAAATAGAAGAACAATTATAACATGGTATCACATCGATTTCAGCCAATCTTCATGTTTGTTTACTCTCCATTGAACACCTGAAGCAACTGAGTTTCCACAAGAGTCTTGCAAAGAGTACCTTGCTTCCTTTCAATTGATTCAGAGTGGTGGTGCAGGCATGATAGACCCTCAGAAATTTTTGATGTCAAGAAGGAAGGAATCATTCTTGTTATCACTCCAAGAAACTCCTCTAGGTTGTAGCTCAAGGATGCCTAGTAACTTAAATGTTTTTATGGTTTTTCTAAATGCATCAAGTTAGATGACCTAAAGGACCTCACATGCTCAAGACATGAATAAAACTCAATCAAAAGATAAGGCTTCTAACTACCAATGTTTATAGGTTTGATAATAGGGTGAATAGATGGACAACTTACTATGCTGGCATATTCATATATAAAGCAATTACATATAAATGGTTAATCATAACAAGGAAAAGTTCTTGCAATTCAACTCATCAACATATAGATAGGATGACAACTATAAGATATTAGATAACATGAATAAACATGAATCATAAATTCAAGCACAAGCACAGAACACAAAAGATATGGAAGCTAAACATATAATAGCAAAAAGAGCTTATATTAGGTGATGAATAACATGAGAAGCTTGATAATGATAATTGTCTAAAGGTCCCCGAATTCAAACCCTTGCTTCAAAATAAGTCTTAGGATTTATAGCATTTACAAAAATCTCTAGATCCAGAAAAGTTGGATCTGATTTACTAAAAATAAATAAAATAAATGTTTTTTGCAAAATTACATCAACAACCCTACTTTAAGTACTAGTCTATCTAATTATAACATGTGTTCACTCATTGAACTCTTGGATAACTGCAGTGATTACTGAATTAGAGCTGTAACCTGTTATCTGATAGATAATCCACGGTTGGTCAAAATCAGGTAGGGTTTGTGACCCATTTCTCCTTGATCGCACCCTCAAAAGTGGAACAAACCCCCTCCATTGGTGCTTTTCATCAATTTTCAGATTTATAATTCATCCCTGAGGTAGTTGTATCTGCCAAAACTATTTTTGTGTGTCAAAATATCTTTCTTCACCCTTTTTTGATTTTGGTGGTTAAGGAAGCAGAATCCTAGGTCTGTTAGCTATCGAAAGCTCTGCTTTTGGTGGCTAATGAACAGCTGTTGTGTTCACCTAAGCCACCGAAAGCTCTATTTTCTGCAAAAATTTTAGTAGCCCTTAATTAGGCTTTTAGACTTTTACCTTTGTCCTTCTGGTATTTCTTCAATTTGCATAGGATTTGATAGAGAAGTAGCATCATGAGCTGCCTCAAGATCGTGAAAGCTTGTTGTTGCCTCTGCTAGGGTTTCTAGTGCACAGTGAGCTTGAGGGCTAGGTTTTGAGTTTTTCTTTTGCAACCTCATTATTCTGATCATTCTGTAATGTCTGGTGTTGTCCTCCATTAGCCTCAGATTCCTTCTTTTCAGTAGGACATACATCCCTCTCATTTCTAGAAGAGAATTGTGCAGCTTAGCATTATTCTTGGTTAATATTTCATTATTTATTTTTATCTCTTTGTCTAAGATATCAATTTCATGTATTTTCCCTAACATTTGGTTGAATCTTTGTGATCTAGGCTTGCTTGAGAAAGTCTCTGTCGTTGGTTCATCTTGACCTTCCCTTGGTGTTGGTAAGGGAAAATCCTCATGTTTTGCTGCAACATGCTTTGTTAGGTCAACTTCCAGCCATTCTTCTTCTTCAGACTCTGAGTAGGGTAGGGTATGTGCATTTTTACCTTGGGTTTGAGAATCCTCCTCCTTTGTACTAAAATATAGATTTCTCTTGGTTTTTTTGGTCTTGGGAGTTGGAGAGGGCAGATCCACTACCACTAGTGAGATGACAGATCATCTTTTGCCCCAAAATTTTTTCCAAACTGCTGAAAAACTAGGGCTTAGAGATGGAGTTGGTTCTCCAAATTTGTGATATTTGTGTATAAACTGAAAAAGGTTTTTGCAAATTGTTTTTTTTTGTATAAAAAACCTCTCTAAGTGTTTTGAAATTCGTTTTCATTTTCCATAGGTTTGTATTTCAAAAATATGTGTCAAACATGGAAATTCTAATATCCAAGAATTAGGGCTCAAAGATGGATTCAATTATACAAATATGTTATAGCTGTAGGAAAAATGAGAGAGGTTATTGTTGCACGACATGTTAGGAAAAAAAACCTCTGAGCATTTTTGAAAATGATTTTCCAGTCGCTTAGAAGCATCATTTTAAAATTATTCATTTTCATAGTAAAACACCAATTTCGGTGGCTTGGAGCGCCCTGGAATTTTGGTATTAGCTATTGAAAGTCCTCTTTTGGTGTCTTAGAGACTATTTTGAAACAAATATTAGAAATGAAAACCTATGTTTTGAGTTTTTGAACGGGTCCTCCTCCTCTCTTCATTTTCTTGAATGTTCTGCTGCACATGCAAAATTGAAATTCAAACCCTAGGGAAGAATAATACAATGCTGGATCCAGAGAGGGATTGGATTAGTGAGAACACATGAAGGAAATATGGAACAAATTGAGGAGAGGGTGCTGATTTTGAGGGGTTGATCTGTAATTGGTACTTGAGTGGTGGGACAGTCAGTTCTGATGAGAACCGTGAGATGGATAACGTAGTGTTCTTTTTAACTCAGACTTAACATTTTGTGGTGGTTCAACTGTAGTCATAGGATAGATGAAAGGCATGCTAGTATTTTGGTTTCTATCAGTCACTTCAGATCAATAACAACCTTTTATTCACCAACTCATGATTTCTTGTAGTCCCCCAATTTTTCGGCGGTTAATTGCTAGATCATGATGTGCCTCATGTTGACGGTGTTTGATTTTGATGGATATGATAACCATTTTCCTCTTTTGGCACTTTTGGCGGTTAAAGGAATCTTGAGCCTAATTTTCAAGCTGTCGAAAACTAGGATTTTCGGTGTCTAAGGAACCATTGGCACATTCTCCCAAGCCACCGAAAGGTTCCTTTCCAAAATTCATACAAAAACATAATTAATGAGGTTTCAGTGGTTTAATGTCTTCTTGGACCAATTGCTAACCTGCTGAAAGCTGGGATTTTTGGTGGGTAATGAACTGTTGCCAAGTTCTCTTAAGCCACCGAAAGCCCCCTTTCCAAGATTTTATTAAAAACGTGTTCAATAGGATTTCAGTGGTTAACGTGGTCCTGAGTTGAAACTGTTAGCTGCCAAATGCTGGGCTTTTCGCTAGCTAATGAAATGTTGGAAAGTTCTACTAAGCCACCGAAAGATAAAACTTTCATTTTTTTTGAAAAATAGAACATAGATATTCCAACTTTGTTAGCCACCCAAACACCTTTCATAATATTCCCTGAAATCTTCATTACTATGCAAAAAATAAATTGTCTGAGTCAACCTATTGAAAATTAATTTATTTATGAGATAACATCTGGCTCCTACTCGGGGATGGAAACCTTTGTGTGAGGTATCAAGAATCCTAGACCAAATGCCTTTCCTGAAAAACAAAGATTAAATCTATCTTATAGTGTTACATTGGGCATGGAGTCATTTGTCCTTCATAACTGATCCGCTACAACCTGTCTGTAGTGTGCTTTGCTTATTCATGAAAACAATTGAAAATTACCTAGCTGCTCATATTAAGAGCTTATTTTCCTACCTATTCCTACTCCTAATTCTAACTAGTAGAGTCTTCTTATGAAGTGACATCATGCTTCTAATGAAGCCGTGTCAGAAGCTGATCTGCTAAACTTATCCTTGATTTTGACCCGAAAAATAAATGAAATGCTAGCGTGCAACAATATAGTTTCAAAGGGTGATAGAACCATCTATCATCTGAAAAAAATATTTTGATATCTATGCTGCTCATAAGTTCTAGATAGTTAGCAATGGGGTCATAAGAGCAAATAGGAAATACCCTTTTATGCTGCTAATCTTTTCCTCCACTCATGTCAATGTTGAATGTGCACTGCTCAACCTTTTTCTGATAAAAATGCAAGCTCAACATCTGATCTGAATATTTCTACTCCCCTTCACGTAATATGAATTCATCATCATGATATGCTAGTTTATCACAGCTAACAATTTCCTCCTCCTTAATAATATCTTTTGCAGGATATATCAAAACTAAAAAGATATTTATTGGAATTTTGAGGAGAAGATTCGTAACAAGCATCTATCACAACATGCACACATTTTTTATCATCTCTCTACTGAAAAGAAGAACTATATGAAATTTGAGTAAACAATGAGTCTTTACAAATTTTAACATCTTCTTCCTTATCACTGTTTTGGTCGAATATAGGAGTATCAGAAACAAAATTTTGAAACAGATATGGAAAAATATTACCTAGTTCCTTGTCATAATTTGAAGCAACATATTCATAAGGAGAAGGAAGATCTTCCTGATGTTCTAGCTGAAGATTAGATAGTCCCTAAAAATCTTGTTCCTCATGGTTACTGCAGCTTCCCTTCATCTACAAATATGGAAACTGTGAGCTATCCTTACTGATTTCAATGGTCATTTGAATAGTAGAAAGCTGATCATTTCCATGTGTATTTAAAGAAATCAATTCCTCAGATTGACAACAATCACATTTAATGATGGTAGAAAAACATTCAACTCCTTTATAATTCATTTCTAGTTCACGTTGATGGAAAAGTGCATCATCTTGAAGATTCTTGAAGGGATGTTGCATATTTTGAGGGAGAGATCCATCTCTATTTACATCTTCAGCCTTATGATGTAATTCATATTAATTACAGCAATTACCAAATACAATATCATCTGAAAAATACCTTTTGTAGTGCTCAGTGAATGCTCAGTGAAAATCCTTCAATGATGAAATGCTGGAAGGAGGTAAAGAAAAATACCACTGACGTGCATCACCGTATAATGAATACATGAACATTTTCATGCTGCTGATCTAATAGATCCATTCACTTGTGAAACTCGAGGAGGTGTTCTACAGAATTGTCCTCTTTCTCCTCTCTGAAGAGAGGTACAAAATCTCCCCATTCGAACATATCAGGTACTGGATGTGGTAAACCGGGAACTGAAGAGAAGTCAAGAGGTGAAAACCTCCAAACCAAAAGAGAAACAAATGCTTCTAACATCTAAATATTGTGGAGTTTCCACTGAATTCATCCTTCATGGAGTTGTCAGGGATGAGATCTTCACAAGCGATAGTGCTTGAAGATTCCTCAACCCTAAAATTTTCTGATTTAGTTATAAACTTGTGAGAACTAGATGCTTTCAGTATAAGAAGATTGAAATGGAGGTCTATTTGATATAATAGTAGAAAATACCTATAGAAATACCTGATGTAGCTCCCCTTGCAGCTCCAGAGATCTGTCTTAGTGAAGCCCTAGCTCTTCTTACAATCTCTTCTAGATCTGAAACATGTGTTGTTGGTGGCCCTTGAGAGTTTTCTTTGGTACTTGTTCTTCTTGAAGCCACCGTATTCCAATGGAGTTTCCAAATAGATGATTACAACCAAAATAGTGTCCATACTTTGTCTATCATAAAAGTAGGATCTATGTCATCTCCTAGGGAAGCTGAGCTTAAATCTCCTCTCCACAGCAATAGCACCAATTTGTTATCACTACAGGAAACTCCTCTAGGTTGCAACTTGAGGATTCCTGGCAACTTAAATTTTTTTATGTTTTTTCTAAATTGATCAAGTCAAATGACCTAAAGGACCGCACCCGCTCAATACATGCATAAAACTCAATCAAAAGATAAGGCTTCTAACTACCAATGTTCATAGGTTTGATAATAGGGTGAACAGATGGAGAGCTTATTGTGCTGGCAAATTCATACATAAAGCAATTACATATAAATGGCTAATCATAACAAGGAAAAATGCTTGCAAATTCAACTCATCAACATACAAATAGGATGATAGTTATCAAATATTAGATAACATGAATAAACCTGAATCAGACATTCAAGCACAAGCACATAACAGAAAAGATATGGAAACTGAACATATAATAGTAAAAAGAGCTTATATTAGGTCATGAATAACATGAGAAGCTTGATAATGATAATGGTCTAAAGGTCCTTGAAGTTGAAACCTTGCTTCAAAATAAGTCTTAGGCTTTATATCCTTTACAAAAATATTCAAATCCAGAAACGTTGGATCTGATTTACTAAAAATCGATAAAATAAATGTTTTTTGCAAAATTATGTCAAAAACCCTAATTTAAGTACTAGTCTATCTAATTCTAACACTTGTTAACTCATTGAACTCTTTGATAATAGCATTGATTACTGAAGTAGAGCTATAACCTGTTATCCGATCTATAAGCCATGGTCGGTAAAAAACAAGCAGGGTTTGTGATCCATTTCTCCTTGATCGCACCCTCAAAACTAGAACAGACCCCCTCCACTGGTGCTTTTCATCAATTTTCAGCTTTATAATTCATCCCTGAGGAAGTTGTATCCGACAAAAAATGTTTTTTGTGTCAAAATATCTTTCTAGACCCTTTTTTTTCTTTCGGTGGTTAAGGAAGTAGAATCATGGGTCTGTTAATTGCTGAAATATTTTCTTTCGGTGGCTAATGAATAGCTGCTGTGTTCTCCTAAGCCACCGAAAGCTCTTTTTTTTGCAAAATTTTTATTAGCCCTTAATCATCCTTTTACACTTTTACCTCTGTCCTTCTGGTATTTCTTGAATTTGCATAGGATTTGGCAGAGCATCAGCATCATGAGCTGCCTCAGGATCCTAAAAGCTTGTTGCTGCCTCTGCTAGGGTTTCTAATGCACAGTGAGTTTGAGCGGTAGGATTTAAGTTTTTCTTCTACAAACTCATCAGTATGATCATTCTGTAAAGTCTCGTGTTGTCCTTCATTAACCTTAGGTTCCTTCTTTTCAGTAGGACATACATCCTTCTCATTTATAGAAGAAAATTGTGCAGCTTAGCATTATTCTTGGTTAATAATGCATTATTTATTTTTATCTCTCTGTCTAAGATCTCCATTTCTTGTATTTTACCTAATAGATGGTTGACACTCTGTGACCTAGGCTTACTTAAAGAAGTCTCTTCCATTGGTTCATCTTGACCTTCCCTTGGTGTTGGTGAGGGAAAATCCTAATGTTGTGCTGCAACCTCTTTTGTTAGGTCAACTTCCATCCCTTCTTCATCTTCAGAGTCTGAGTAAGGTAGGGTAAGTGCATTTTTACCTTGTGTTGGAGGCTCCTCCTCCTTTCCACTAAAATCTAGATTTCTCTTGGTTTTTTTGGTCTTGGGAGTTGGAGAGGGCTGATCCACTACCACTCGTGAGATGACAGGTCATCTTTTGCCCCAAAAATTTGGCCAAACTACTGAAAAAATGGGGCTCACATATGGAGTTGGTTCTCCAAATATGTAACATCTATGTATAAAATGAAAAAGGCTTTTGTAAATTCATTTTTTTTTAACAAAAAAATATCTCAAGTTTTTGAAATTCGTTTTCATTTGCCAGAGATCTGTATTTCAAAAATATGTGTCAAACATGGAAATTCTGAGATCCAAAAATTAGGGCTCAGAGCTGGATTTGATTATCCCAATATGCAACACCTGTAGGAAAAATGAGAGAGGTTATTGTTCTATGACATATTAGGAACAAAAACCTCTGATCGTTTTTCAAAATGATTCTCCAGTCTCTCAGAAGCACCATTTTAAAATTATGCATTTTCATAGTAAAACGCCAATTTTGGTGGCTTGGAGCGCCCTAAAATTTCGGTCTTAGCTATCGAAAGTCTACTTTTGGTGTTTTAGAGACCATTTTGAAACATTGCTTAGCCATAGAAACCTATGTTTTGAGTTTTTTAATGGGTCGTCCTCCTCTCTTCATCTTCTTGAATGTTCTACTGCGCCTGCAAAATTGAAATTCAAACCCTAGCGAAGAATACTACAATGCTGGATATAGAAAGGGATTGGTTTAGTGAGAATGCATGAAGGAAATGTGGAACAAATTGCGGAGAGGGTGCTAATTTTGAGGGGCTGGTCAGTAATTGGTACTTGAGCAGTGGGACAATAAGTTCTGATCGAAACTGTGAGATGGCCAACGCAGTGATCTTTTTAACTAGGACTTAACCTTTTGTGGTGGTTCAATTGCAGTTATGGGAGAGATGGAGGGAAGGCTAGTTTTTTGTCTCTATCAGTCACTTCAGATCAATAACAAGCTTTGATTTACCAACTATTGATTTCCTGCAGTCCCCCAATCTTTCAACGGTTAAGTGCTAGACCATGACGTGCCTCATGTTGACGGTGTTTGATTACGATGGATATGCTAGCCATTTTCCTCTTTTGGCGCTTTCATAGGTTAAGGGAATCTTGAGCCTAATTTGCAAGATGTCGAAAGATATGATTTTCAATGGCTAATGAACCATTGCCACGTTCACCCACACCATCGAAAGCTTTCGTTCCAAAATTCATACAAACACGTAATTAATGAGCTTTTGGTGCTTTAATGTCTTATTGGACCAATTGCTAAGCTGTCAAAAGATGGGATTTTTGGGTGGCTAATGAACTATTGCCAAGTTATCCTAAGCCACCGAAAGTGCCCTTTCCAAGATTTTATTAAAAACATGATCAACATGCTTTCGGTGGTTAATGTGGTCCTCAGTCGAAAGTGTTAGTTGCCGAAAGCTGGGATTTTCAGTGGCTAATGAATTGTTGGAAAGTTCTCCTAAGCCACTGAAAACTAAAACTTTCAAATTTCTTGAAAAATAGAACACCAGATATTCCAACTTCGTTTTTCACCCAAACATGTTTCATAATATGCCCTAAAATCTTCATTACTACGCAAAAAATAAATTGTCTGAGTGGACCCATTGAAAATTAATTTATTTAGGAGATAACATCTGGCTCCTACTCAGGGATGGGAACCTTCTTGTGGGGTCCCAAGAACTCCAAATAAAATGCCTTTCCTGAAAAACAAAGATTAAAGCTAGCTTCTAGTGTTCCATTGGGCATGTAGTCATTTGTCCTTCATAACTGATCCGCTACAACCTGTCTCTAGCTAGCTTTTCTTATTCATGAAAACAACTGAAAATGACCTAGTTGCTCATATTAAGAGCTTATTTTCCTACATATTCCTACTCCTAATTCTAATAAGTAGAGTCTTCTTATCAAGTGACATCATACTTCCAGTGAAGCCATGTCAGAAGCTGATCTGTTGAACTTATCCTTGATTTTGACCCAAAAAATAAATGAAACCCTAGCATGCAGCAATGTAGTTTCAAAGGGTGACAAAACCGACTATCATCTAAAAAAAATATTTTTATATCTATGCTGCTCATAAGTTTCATATAGTTAGCAACATGGTCATAAAAATGAACAAGAAATACCTTTTTATGCTTTTGATCATTTCCTCCATTGATGTCAATGTCTAATGTGGACTACTCAACCTTTGTCTGATAAAAATGTAAGCTCAATAGCTAATCTGAATCTTTTTGCTCTCCTTCATGTAATCTAAATTCATCATGATGATATGCTGGTTTATCACAGCTAAAAATTTCGTCCTCCACAATAACATCTTTGCAGGATATATCACAACTAAAAAGATATTTATTGAACTTTTGAGGAGCATATTTGTAACAAGCATCTATCACAATATGCACACGTTTTTTTATCATTTCTCTGCTAAAAAGAAGAACTAGTTGAAATTTGAGTAAACAATGAGTCTTCACAAATTATAACATCTTCTTCCTTATCATTGTTTTGGTCGAATATAGGAGTATCAACAACAAAATTTTGAAATAGATTTGGAAAAATATTACCTAGTTCCTTGTCATAATTTGAAGCAACATATTCATAAGGAGAAGGAAGATCTTCCTGACATTCTAGCTAGAGATTAGACAGTCCCTGAAAATCTTGTTCATCATGGTTACTGTAGCTTCCCTTGATCTACAAATTGCAAAATTGTGAGCTAGCCTTACTGATTTCAATGGTCATTTGACCAGGAGAAAGCTAATCATTTCCATGTGTAGTTAATTAAATCAATTTCTCATACTAACAACAATCACATTTAATGATGGTAGGAAAACATTCAACTCCTTTCTAATTCATTTCTAGTTCATGTTGACGGAAAAGTGCATCATCTTGAAGATTCTTGAAGGGCTGCTCCATATTGTGAGGGAGAGATACATCTCTATTTACATCTTTATCCTTATGATGTAATTCATATTCACAACAGCAATTACCAAATACAAGATCATATGAAAAATACCTTTTGCAGTGCTCACTGAATGCTTAGTGAAAATCCTTCAATGATGAAATGTTGGAAGGAGGTAAAGAAAATTACCACTGACGTGCATCACCGTATAATGAATACTGAACAACTTAATACGAACATATTCATGTTACTGACTTAATAGAGCCATGCATTCCTGAAACTTGAGGAGGTGTTCTGCAGGATTGTCTTCTTTCTCCCCTTTGAAAATACGTAGAAAATCTCCCCATTCAGACATATCAGGTACTGGATGTGGGAAACTAGGAACCGAAGAGAAGTCAAGAGGTGCAAGCCTCTGAGCCAAAAAAGCAACAAATGCTTTTGACATATGAATATTGTGCAGTCACCACTGAATTCATGCTTCATGGAGTCGCCAGGGATGAGATATTCACAAGCAATAGTGCTTAAGGATTCGTCAACCATAAAATTTTCTGATTTACTTATAAACTTCTGAGAAATAGATGCTTTCAGCAGAAGAAGATTGAAATAGAGGTAAATTTCATATAACAACAAAAAATACCTTTGGAAATACCTGATGTAGCTCTCCCTGCATCTCTGGAGGTCTTTCTTAGTGAAGCACTAGCTCTTCTGGATCTGAAACAGGTGTTACTGGTTGCCCTTGAGGGTTTGCTCTAGTACTTGGTATTCTTGAAGCCATCGTATTCTAGTGGAGTCGCCAGACAGACGATTACAAACAAAATAGTGTCTAGACTTTGTCTATCATCAAAGTAGGATCTAGGGCGTCTCCCAGGGAAGGTGAGCTTCAATCTCCTCTCCCCGGCAAAGGCACCAATATGCTATCACTCCAGAAAACTCCTCTAGGTTGCAGCTCGAGGATTCCTGGTAACTTAAATTTTTTTATGGTTTTTCTAAATGGTGCAAGTTAGATGACCTAAAGGACTTCACATGCTCAATACATGCATAAAACTCAATCAAAAGATAAGGCTTCTAACTATCGATGTTCAGAGGTTTGATAATGGGGTGAACAGATGGAGAACTTACTATGTTGTCAGATTCATATAAAAATCAACTACATATAAATGGCTAATCGCAATAAGGAAAAGTGCTTGCAATTCAACTCATCAACATACATATAAGATGACAGCTATTAGATATTAGATAACATGAATAAACCTAAGCCAAACATTCAAGCACAAGCACAGAAGAGAAAAGATATGGAAGCTGAACATATAATAGAAAAAAGAAATTATATTAGGTCATGAATAACATGAGAAGCTTGATAATGATAATGGTCTAAAGGTCCCCGAAGTCGAACCCTTACTTCAAAATAAGTCTTAGAATTTATAGTCTTTACAAAATATTCAGATCCAAGAATGTTGGATCTGATTTACTAAAAATAGATAAAATAAAAGTTTTTTGCAAAATTAGGTCAAAAACCCTAATTTAAGTACTAGTCTATCTAACTCTAACACTTGTTCACTCATTGAACTCTTTGATAACTATAGTGATTACTAAAGTAGAGTTGTAACCTGTTACTTGATAGATAAGCCACGGTTCGTAAAAAATAGGTAGGGTTTGTGACCCATTTCTCCTTGATTGCACCCTCAAAACTAGAACAGACCCCCTCCACTGGTGCTTTTCATAAATTTTCATCTTTATAATTCATCCTTGAGGTAGTTGTATCCGCTAGAACTAGTTTCATGTGTCAAAATATCTTTCTGCACCCTTTTTTTCTTTCGGTGGTTAAGGAGGTAGAATCCTGGGTCTATTAGCTGCCAAAAGCTTTGCCTTTGGTGGCTAATGAATAGCTGCTACGTTCGCCTATGCCATCGAAAGATCTATTTTCTACAAAAAATGTTATTAGCCCTTAATCAACCTTTTACACTTTTACTTCTATCCTTCTAGTATTTCTTCAATTTGCATAGGATTTGACAGAGCAGCAGCACCATGAGCTGTCTCAAGATCCTGAATGCTTGATGCTGCCACTACTAGGGTTTCTAGTGCACCGTGACCTTGAGGGATAGGATTTGAGTTTTTCTTCTACAACCTCATTAGTCTGATCAGTTTGTAAACTCTAGTGTTGTCCTTGATTAGCCTCAGATTCCTTCTTTTCAGTAGGACATACATCCCTATGATTTCTAGAAGAGAATTATGCAGCTTAGCATTATTCTTGGTTAATATGGCATTATTTATTTTTATCTCTCTGTCTAATATCTCCATTTCATGTATTTTCCCTAACAGCTAGTTGACTCTTTGTGACCTAGGCTTGCTTGAGGAAGTCTCTGCCATTGGTCCATCTTGACCTTCCCTTGGTGTTGGTGAGGGAAAATCCCCATGTTCTGTAGCAACCTCCTTTGTTAGGTCAACTTTCAGCCCTTCTTCTTCTTTAGAGTCTGAGTAAGGTAGGGTAAGTGCATTTTTACCTTGTGTTGGAGACTCCTCCTGCTTTCCACTAAAATCCAGATTTCTCTTGGTTCTGTTGGTTTGGGGACTTGGAGAGGGCTGATCCACTGCCACTAGTGAGATGATAGGTCACCTTTTGCCCCAAAAGTTTTGCCAAACCACTGAAAAACTAGGGCTCATAGATGGAGTTGGTTATCAAAATCTGTGATAGCTATGTATAAAATGAAAATGGTTTTTGTAAAATTGTTTTTTTTGAGAAAAAACCTCTCTCATTTTTTTGAAATTCATTTTCATTTGCTAGAGGTTTGTATTTCAAAAATATGTGTCAAACAAGGAAATTATGAGATCCAAAAATTAGGGCTGAGAGATGGATTCAATTATCCCAATATGAAACACCTGTAGGAAACCTGAGAGACATTATTGTTCTATGACATGTTAGGAACAAAAAACTATGAGAGTGTTGCAAAATTATTCTCCAGTCGCTCAGAATCACCGTTTTAAAATTATGCCTTTTCATAGTAAAACGCCAATTTCTGTGGCTTGGAGCGCCCTGAAATTTTGATCTTGGCTACCGAAAGTCTACTTTTGGTGTCTTAGAGGCCATTTTGAAATAATGCTTAGCCACAAAAACCTTTGTTTTGAGTTTTTGAATGGGTCCTCCTGCTTTCTTTATCTTCTTGAATGTTCTGTTGCACCTGCAAAATTGAAATTCAAACCCTACGGAAGAATACTACAATGATGGATCTAAAGTTGGCTTGGATCAGTGAGAATGCATGCAGGAAATGTGGAACAAATTGAGCAGAGGGTGCTGATTTTGAGGGGCTGATTAATAATTGGTACTTGAGCAGTGGGACAGTCAGTTCTGATGAGAACCGTGAGATGGCCAGGACGGTGATCTTTTTAATTGGGACTTAACATTTTGTGGTGGTTCAACTATAGTCGTGGGAGAGATGGAGGGAAGGTTAGGGTTTTGGTCTCTGTCATTCACTTCAGATCAGTAACAACCTTTTATTCACCAACTCATGATTTCCTACAGTTCCCCAATCTTTCGGTGGTTAAGTGCTAGATCATGATGTGCCTCATGCTGACAGTGTTTGATTTTGATGGATATGCTAACCATTTTCCTCTTTGGGCATTTTTTAGTGGTTAAGGGAATCTTGAGCTTAATTTGTAAGCTGTTGAAAGCTAGGATTTTGGGTGGCTAATGAACCGTTGGATTGTTCTCCCAAGCCACCGAAAGCTTCCTTTCCAAAATTCATACAAAAATGTAATTAATGAGCTTTTGGTGGTTTAATGTCTTCTTGGAACAATTTATAAGCTACCAAATGTTGGGATTTTCATTGGTTAATGAACTATTGGCAAGTTTGCTTAAGCCACCAAAATCCCCCTTTCCAATATTTTATTAAAAACATGATCAATAGGATTTTGGTGGTTAATGTGGCCCTGAGTCGAAACTATTAGCTGCTAAAAGCTAGGATTTTCGGTGGCTAATGAACTGTTGGAAAACTTTCCTAAGCCAGTGAAAGCTAAAAATTTCAAATTTCTTGAAAAACAAAACACCAGATATTCCAACTTCATTAGTCACCCAAACATCTTTCATAGTGTGCACTGAAATATTCATTACTATGAAAAAAATAAATTGTTTGTGTGGACCTATTGAAAATTAATTTATTTAGGAGATAACAATTCTAACATAATTCGAATGTATTATTCTTTGTAGTGAAATTTTGTAGGTGATATGTATATTTTGTGAAGATATTGTCTTTCCCAGTTAGAGAATTATGGATTCTCAATCTCCTACACCTTAGATCCTAACACCCTTAAATGATGTTAATTGGAGGGAAGGTATGCAACTGGCCTTGCGCAAGCATGGCTACTTCAGGATAATACTTGGTAGGGAGGCTGAGACCCATCATCTAGTTGTTGCTACTGCAACCACCATCCACCCCAAAAAATACATTTTAGGGCCGCCTACTCTTTATAGTTTTAGAAAGCCTTGAAAGTCTGCCTTTATCTTGTAAAATTTTCTTTTGCAAAAAAAAAAACTTCTTTTTTCCACCCAATGCATCGGATGAACTCATGGATTTTATTCGACGTATTGGAGGAGTTGTTCATTAGAGGAAATTTCAACTCAAAATGGGCCTCCATAAAATAATAAAATAATATTTATTAATTTTGGAGGAAGAAAAGAAAAAAACTATTTTTTTGTTTGTATTTTCGACATATCTCCCCGTGTTTTTATTCAAATTCTGATTAAGAGAGCTCGTTTGACATGGAATTAAATTCCGCATCCAACGAGTACCTAATCGACATATTTTTTTATTGACCCCACTACCCTAAAAACAAGAAATACTTGAAAATTATGATGATGACATCATCATCATGTTTTTTAAAGTATTTCTTGCTTTTGGGGTAGCCGATTCCATCAAAAGTATGCCGAGTGGGTACTCATTGGATGCGGAATTTAATTCCGCATCCAACAAGCTCTCTCGATCAAAATTTGAGTAAAAACTTAGGGAGATATGTCGAAAATACAAATAACAAAAGTAGTTTTTCTATGATACCTATCCCCAAATTATATTAAAAAAGTGTTTAAGGCCTATACAATATTTCAAATTTGAAGTAATTTCATTGGCTAACACATGATGACATGGAATTTTAATTAGAGTTAAAAGGCCCATTTTGAGTTGAAATTTCCTCTAATGTGAAGGCCTATTGATTCTTTGTTTCTTATGCTTCTGGAAGACTTACAGAAGCTTACAAATTCGTCATATGTAATGTGGTCTATGGTATCGATGATATCAGAAAACATTTTTTGATGCTTCTCGGTTGGTTATCAATAGTCTTTCCGACACATTGGGTCGTATTGTTGTTTCATTTTTTGATGTCCACAGGAGAGTTTGATTTTTGCACCCGTCATTTTGGTTGTTTGTCTCTGAGTTTTCTAAGAATACTAATGATGAATCCCTTGCTGATGCTTCAGATGCATAGTTTGATGGATAATCGATATCTTCCATGAGAATATTCTGATGCCAGTGCAAGTGTTAGTTTCTTTTTTTATCGATTGATATTTAATCCTTTTGTCCCATTTCGGAAGATTAATTTGTATCCACTTGATTAACATCTGTCCCTTTCCATTATTCCACCGAAATCTCTTGTGGGTGATCACAGGATCAGTGTCGATGATACCTTTGCCTCCAATGGGATTGTCCGCTCGAGGCCCATTTATCACATGCTTACTATTGTTCATTAAACCTACTTAATCCCGTAAGGGAACATTTTATGGTTATTGTTGGTTGTTTGAAGTTTACGGAGCGGTCAGTCGATTGAGCGAGTCTAGACAGTGGGGATCAGGCTTCTTCTAGATTGTATCAGTAGCCAGGATGGATCTTACTCACAGCTTGTCTTAATGCTTGGCGGTTTTGTTGTAGAAACTTGGTAGGGTTAAGTTTTTTCTTGTTGTCACGAAAGGTATTTAGACATCGAGGTATGTTTGTTTTTCTTTCTTGTAAAGATTATCTAGGGCCACCGATTTTCATACCTACCCTAGCCATTGTTTTTTCAGCCCTTTCCATGAGTATTTCTCTGACATTCTTGTGTAGTGGGAGGATTGTGGATGGAGGGATTGCACCACTCCTTCATTTTGGAAATGTGTGGGCAGAGGGATTGCACCCATTGGCCTTCTGGAATGGGTATTTTTTGGGAGTTCCATTGAAGGAAATTTTCCTTTAGGGTGAAAACTGTTTCTATCCATGTAGATTTTCCTTCTAAGAATCCTGGAGTGTTTTCTCTTACCCGTCGACGATGTTGGGGTTGTTATACTCAAAGAGATGCGTTGTCGTGATGAGATCCTTAGGGCCTATGCAATAGAGTTTATTGGCCCATGAGCCATGTTCATTTTGCCTCTCAGAAACGTTGATCCTTTTGTGTATTGTTTCAAAGAGAGAGCGGTTTAGGGTAGAAACAAAATATTGGTTAATATGTTTTATGATGATTTGTTAAAATTTCTAGTTAAAATTGGTTTTGTTTATTGTAGCATTTATCATTTGCAGTTATATGTTTTATAATAGATTGAATATAACATGCTATCATATGGTTTAAATAGCCTCATCATTTATATAGCAATATCCCTCAAAAAGGGAAGAAAAATATGCAAGTCGCGGAAGAGGATCCAGAGGTAGAGATCATAACATGAGTTAAATATATATATGAAGATACCAAAGCTGACACTGGAATCAAACCTGAGTACAAGTGAGGGGAGATCTACTGAAATATCACCAATCGAAGCATCCCAGATATAGGGTTAGAGAATTTAGCAATATATGGCAACATAGAGAGGTCACTGATAAAAAAAGTTTCCACACGACCGAAACTTTTTCCATGTGCAAAAGTAATAGGATGGATCCTACCAAAGGTTGATGTAACCAAAATGATTTTTTCAAATATGGAAGGAAAAGGTTATGGTACTTATAGCCCATCTTATGTAGCTCAGTCTTGCAAGCTACCCACCCCTCAGAATTATCTAACATAAGAGTGGTTATAAGATCTTGACCTGGATGTTTTGGACAATGTCCAAACAATGATGGTTCCCAAGAATCATTTTGTACAAGGCCTTCTAGGGAATATGAAACTGCTTACTCCTTATAGGATGATAGAATTAATGTTGAATAGGATATTTGGGTGGGCAAATGGAAATAACTATAAATTAAGGTGGGTACCAAAAATTTTCTGTGTGGCCACTTAAGGCACTATTTTTAATTGGGTCAATATAATATCCAATAGCTTGTCCTCATGCATAAGCACAATGCTTGGATGAGTCTCACAAAAGAACTCAAAGTTTTATATGAGCTCTTTTCTAATTGATTGTCTTATGTGCACACAACCATTCCTAGCCCTAAAGTTCCAATGGGATAAGACCAAAACTCCTATCTATTCTGCATATCAGTGGTTTTGGTCACATAAATATTCAACCATGATAAGAGTATTTGTGAACATTTCATAATCCCAGTATATAGATTAATATTGCTTGCTGAGTGTGACTGCATGTTTGAAGAATCCTTGAATATTGTACAGGATAATGGTCATTATTACCTGACAGAAGAAGTCCTATACCTAAGTATGTTTGGTGAAATGAGGGCCCATTCTCTTTTACCATGATACACCACAGACTATGTTGTTAACAGGTAAGTAGTGAGGAAAATTTACATTGACGGGATTGGTAACTTCCTTTTTGATCAGAAGAAGGCTGTATACCCCCCACTTTCATTCTATGTAGGTAGTTATAAGCTCTCTAAGGTCAAGAGTGCACCATAATTTGTAAAGGATTTAGAGTACTTCCACTTTGGAGAGATAAGTTTTCGTAGGAATTATTATGAGGATAAGGTTGATAACTATTGTGCGGCAGCAGGTGTACATTTTGAATATATGGATTACTGGGATAAGATGAAGAAATATTCCACAATACAAGAAATATGACATCCCTGAGGAAAAGATTCAAGAAAAAGATAATGACCATAGCAGTTAAGGGAAAAGCTGTTTAGCAACAAAAGAAACAAGAAGAGGAAGTTTCTAAGAAAATGGAAGAGGAGGCACTCAAACTATCGCAAGAAGTAGAACGATGGTTAGCAGAAGAAGAAGCTGAGAAAATTAAATCCAAAGAAGAAGCTGAGAAAAAGAATCAAGAAGAAGAGACCCAGAAAATGTAAGAAGAGGTTGAAAGGTTAAGATTGGAAGCAGCTAACAGAGAAAGAGATAAGGTAGAGAGAGTAGTTGAAGAGCTACAGAAAAAAAGAATAAGAGGAACATGATCATGCAAATTTGGAGCAAACCACTACAACAAATCCTGGAATCAGTGTCCCATTTAGCATCACTTTTTAGTGTAGTTTTTTTTTACATTTAGTGGTAAAACTAGACGCTAAATGGGACGCGTCATGGACAAAACTTAAAGCGTCTAAAAAAATGCCTTTTTTGGCTTCCTAAATAGCATCCTTTATGGCATCCAAAATAGCATCTCTTTTTTTAATTCTAGAATAGCATCCAACTTTGCTTCCTAAACAACGTCAAGGTTTTCTTCCAGAATAGCATCCAACTTTGCTTCCTAAACAACGTCGAGTTTTGCTTCGAGAATAGCATCCAACTTTGCTTCCTAGCAAGTGTCTGCTTTTTCTTCTTAAATGACACCCTCGTTAGCTCCATATTTGCGTCCTTAAAAGCACCATGTTAGCATCCAATATTGCATCCATTTTTGCTACCACTTTAGTATCCCATTTTGCACCATGTTTTACTTCTAAATATGTGCCAATTTTCGCTTCCAAATTTGCATCAATTTTTGCTTCCTTTTTTGCATCATGTTTTGCTACCAAAATGATGCCAAATATTTCTTTTATTGTTGCACCATATTTTGCTTCCTATGTAGTGCCATCTTTTGCATCCAAAGTAACATCTTATTTTTCTACCATATCAACGCCATGTTTGGCTTCATCATTAGCGCCATGTGTTGCATCCTTTTTAATGCCTAGTTTCGCATCTCTCATGTTTTGGTCACTAATTTAGTCGTTTTTAGTAATTTTATATACAAGTTTTGGTCATTTTGTTTGGTCACCTATAACTTATCTTTTGCTTACTAATTTAATTGTTTTTAACTGATATTATAGTATCATTAGGGCATGGAGGAATCAAACCAAGAACCTCTTGCTTGTAAGGTAGGCGCTCTTCCATTGAGCTAGAACCCTTTAAGAATTTGGGAACCTAACCTACAGGGTCCTCTATAATGGTAAAATAGATTAATACACAATTTTGAGTATCTAATGGTTGACAAAGGATGATAGATTGTATTATCTTCAACATGGGATTGATTACATTCCTTGGTTCTCTATATATCATTATCCTATGATTGTAAAGTTTCTATCATTACAGTACCAACATCTGTAGCTTGTGAGGCAGTAGCATCACCTTTTTCCTGTGATCTTGTGGTATCATGGGCCTAACCTGATTTTGTGTCATCAACTAGTTGAGCCCTCTATAACTAAGAAACGAAATTATCCTCAATTCATAATTCTATCGTAGTGCCACTCATTCCTCTAAGTTGCTAACTATCATCAACCCATCTACTCAAATGATTTATTGGTCACCCACTTCAAAGTGTTCAGTAAATATAATCCAAATGGGACGGATCTAAAGTACTTTCAATATTACTCTATGCTACAACCCTATCATTCTCTGCAATCATAGACACGTTACATTATATATATCCTTAAACTATGAATTCTAAAGTTCAAATCCAAGAAAAAAAATTTATAATCTAGCAAATGTTCAACAACCAGAAATTTTAAAAATTAGATATTGCTCAATGAAAAACTAATCTAAATGGGGTAGATCAATATGGGGTAGTATTCAATATGGCTAAGTCACCAAGTGTGAAAACCACAACAGTGATACTCAGTCCCACATGCAATAGCAGTCAATATGAATCAGTCACCAAGTGTGAAAACCCCAGTAGTCATACTCAGCCCCAAAATTGGTAAAAATGTAGCAAGGAAAGATAAATTTAGAAAACATAACTTCCATCTCTTTTAACTTTGACACTCTGATGGTCACTCTGTTAAAGTTCGTCCTTGAGATACACTTCATCAAATTCAATGTAGATAACATAAACAATAATATAATACACAAAATAAACTAATGACCGACAACTAATAAATAACACCGTCGGTTCTTATCTGGTTTGAATCAGCCTTATACTCAGATACTTTTAGGATCAAATCTTGTCACTAAAAGGACAAGATCAACAATGAAATAGTTGACATACATTGAGAGAGAAAAGGTTAGGAATAAGGTTAGGCACAAATAGTAGCAGTCAATATGACTCAGTCACCAAGTGTGAAAACCCCAATAGTGATACCCAGCCCCAAACACAGTTAGGCACCAACAGGATCACAACCAGTTCAAGAAGATTAACACAAGTCACAGCTGAGATCTTAGAAACCCAGCAAGGTCAAGTCAGATTCCTAACAACCCACAAGAATCATAGCTCTATACAAACACCTCATAGAGGTCACAACTCAAGTTCAATGAGCACACACAATGGTCACAGCCCAACACAGGTGGCATCCAAGAGCCATAGATTAAGTCTGAACAACCCGAAGTCCCAAGATTCACGATCCACTGTAACAAACAACAGAAGGGCCACATCCTAATTCTGGGAAAGCAACAATGATCATGACCTAATCTAAGAACTCACAAAAAAGTCACAACGTGTCCAAGAGGGCTCAAAAAAGTCATCAATAGTCACAACCTGTTAGAGAAAGCATCAAATTTCTATGGTTCGGTTAAGGTAAGGTCAAACAATCATGAACTACCCAAGAAGGGTTTTACCTAGTCATGACCCAACTCAAGAAGGGTTCCACACAGTCATGGAACAACTAGAAACTCAATCATAGTTCAAATCTAAGGGGCTTAGATCAGTCACGTCGAGGGGATTCTATTAGTCACAACCCTTAATATAAAGGTTTTTATTAGTCATGGCCTCCTCAAGAAGGGCTTCTATCAGAATTAGCATCCTACAAAAGATTATGCCCATCTCAAGGAAGATCAACACACGTCAAGGAAATGCTTAACAAGCTGAGAAGATTGAGATGAATTATTCATAACAGCAACAACTTGAATAGGAAGACGAAAACACTAGCAAGATGAAAAGAGAGGTGGTGGCAGCTCAGAGATAGAAACAAAACCCTAGACATCAATCTATTAGCATCATCAAATCCGAGACAGGTGAAAGATCATATCTTCAAATTTCTCTTGTGAATGCACTCTCTAAAATTAAATTCAACACTTGAATTTATAATCTTAACAAGCCTTCTAGAAAGGTTAATCCACAAACCCCTATCTTTTAGGGTTGTTACCGAACATAACATAAAATAATGTTAAGTTGAATTAGGATAGGGTACTAACAATCAAGTGGTCATATAAAATAAAAAAACAAGGTTAAGTCATCATACCAAAGGTTCTCATTGTACCACATACAACAAGGGTTCTAGGACCAAAAGGACAATAAGTCTACTAAGCGTCAAAACAAGGTGGTAAAGAAGCCCCCATACCCATAAGACCAAGGTGTACAATAAAGGTGGGTAAACAACCCTTTTACCCATAGGACTGACAAGACCAAGGACATTAATCTTTTCTCTCTCAAGGTATATTGTCATGTGTGTTCCATACAATTTTATCCTCACAGTATAAGGAAAATTGATGACAACATGTATCGTGACTTCTCAAATACACATTATAGGAGGTCTATACATTGAAAGGGTGTTTTTTGATATATTTCTATCTCATAACTTGCGGCCATGAGCTTGTACCTGTGCACTATCCTTAACATGTATTGACACTTTCTTTTCTACATCCTTGTTTGGATTCAGAATACGAAAAGAAAGCTTCTAGTCTAGTTTATCTCGAGTGGGATGTAGGAAAATAATGTCACTCTTACTAAGGTGAGAAAGAAAATCAAAACCAAATATGTTTTGAGGATGGAGACAAAAAAAATTCAGATATACCAGTAGCCCAGAGCATTTGGAGACCTTGCATAGGTACAAGTTCCTTGATCGAGAACTTGTGGATAGCATTCCCAAGTTATGAGATAAAAATATATCGAAAAAAACAATTCAAACTGTACATACATCCTATAATGTGTATTTGCTTCAAACTGGGATAAATAACTTCAACAATGTTTACCAATTTCACAAACCTCAAGAGAAAGATCCATCATATATATAATGAAAGTACTGCAGATTTAAAAGCCATTCACCACAATAATATTTGGTAAAATAAGGTCTGATATAATTTATCTCACAGCTGGAATCTTCACAAAAATGATAACTGCTTATAGAGAATACTTAAATCACTAGTTGGTGAAAGAGTGAACGCTTGGTATTGGATGGTAACTATAGTATCAGGAGGAAAACACCCTTTCACTGTACAAACATCCCATGATGTGTTTTTTCTTCGGACTGTTTGTCTGAAATAAAGAACTTCAACAATTCTTACCAATTATCAAGAGTAATATCCTCCATATATATACTGAAAGTACTGTAGATTTAAAATACATTAACCACATTAATATTTACCAAAATAAAGCTTGATATAACTTATTTCAGAGCCCGAATATTTACAAAAAATGATAACCACTTACAAAGAAAACATGGATCACTAGTTGGTGAAAGAGTGAGCATTGGGTATTCGCTGGTAACTATAGTATGGCAAGGAAAAACACCCATTCACTATACAGGTTTCATATATTGTGTATTTGCTTCAAACTGGGATACAAAAATTCAACAATGTTTACCAATTTCACAAACCTCAAGAGAAAGATCCACCATATATATAATGAAAGTATTGCATATTTAAAAGACATTTACCACAATAATATTTGGAAAAATAAGGTCTGATATAATTTATCTCAGAGTTGGAATATTCACAAAAATGATAACCAATTACAAAGAATAACTGAATCACTAGTTGGTGAAAGAGTGAACACTTGGGATTGGCTGGTCACTATAGTATGGCAAGGAAAGACATCCTTTCACTATACATACCTCTTATAATTTGTAATTGCATCATACTGTTTGTTTGGGATAAATAACTTCAACAATGCCTACCAATTTCACAAACCTCAAGAGCAAGATGTGTTCATCTAGTATTCAACTATTTCCTATGGAAGAAATTTAATGTGGAAGAAATTAAAAAAAAAAAGAGGATTGTGGAAGAACCTTTTCCAATAAAGTGGGTTGAGTGGGTGGATTGAGATTAAAAAGAAGAAAGAAAAAAACATATTATAGAACCTTTCCAATGGAGTAGGTTGATTTAAAAAAGAAAGAAAGAAAAAAAGATCAGGATCGAGGATTATTTTTTATAAGGGCAGAAATGAAACATTCATTAATTCTACAAAATCAATATGCACATGTTACATGTAATTTCCATACCATATCCAAATAACAAATAGCGTTTTTTTTTTCTAAATAAAATATAAATTACAAATATACAATTGCCGAGGCACACATATCATACCTTGTTTCAAATGGGTTTCAAGTAGTAAATATGAAAAATGTGATGAGATCAGGTTTGTAAGTTAACCTCTCTTCCCTGAAAACTTTTGTACTAGGTAAGTTGATATGAATGTCAATATTAAAGCAAGTACCAAGCGACTTGTATAGATGATTGGAAAAATCCTATAGTGGGAAAATCTTAAAATAAAAGCCATTGCAAGACAAGGTAATAGAGAATGAACTATGCGAGCCTATACCAGCAGCAGTTATGAATTTCATACTTGGAAAATGAAGCATATGTACAATATGTTCAGTGTTTGTCTAAAGGATTGTTTAAAAATCATTGTCATTTTCAATGCAATGTATACCTGTTTGAGTGAGACAAGACTAATTTATAAGAAAATCTAATCCAAATATAGAAATCCAATTCAAAAACTAAATGAAGTCATAGGAACTTCTAGCTGGTGAAGGAATCCACCAAGGTTCAAGTTTCCCCACTTGCAAATTAAACAAGCAACTCTACAAGAATTAAATTATCTGAAAATAATTTTGAAAAAACTCTTAAAGAAATTCCAATCTTTCTTTTTGTTAATCACTCCAATATTTCTTTTGATTAATCAATTCTAGCTTTGGATAAGGCCGAATTATTGAGAATTGTACCTTGTTAGATAAATGCATTCAGACCTTGATTTGTCATTCCCAAGGGAATTGCTTTCAGCAATGGCTTTGTTGATACTATCAACATTTCTAAAGACAAATTACAGTCAAGCTAGTAGATGTGAGATTTTTTCTTCAAAACTGGTTGCAAGTTCTAAGTCTGTTTCGTTGGTTGTTTAGACAATGGTTGATTCTATCTACTTTATATTTCCTCAGGTGTCTACCACAACATTTTTTCATGATATTTCTAACTTACATTATGAAAAATAGTGATAATAAGAAAACCCAGTTTGCAACATTCAAATCCTCAAGCTTCTTTTAGCTAAGAAGGTGTTTGATGTTTCAAGTAAAGTCGCCCCAAACTTATGCCAAGACCCAATACATTTCACTGGAACTAGCACAAACACAAATAAAATCACGTCTCGGTTTCAGACAAATTCACTCCAAACTTATGCCAATACCCATTCCAAATATCTTTTGCTAGCACTGGCATAAGCACAATACAAGCATGTCTTTAGAGAGATTCAAATGATGGTGAGTGTGATATCAAATTTCACTGATCCATAAGCCACCAATGGTTTTGATTTCAATGTTATCTTGTTTTTCCTAATTTTTGGGAGGAAAGAGACAACAGTAATCTATGACACAAACCACCAATAACACCCAACAATGGTTTTTATTTCAATGTCATCTGTATTTGTATTCTTTTTGGTAGGGAATCAACAACATTAATTTATTGCACAAACCACCAATGACACCCACCAATGGTTTTGATTTCAATTTCACTTGTTTCTTTTGCATTTGGGGGGAAGAAACAACAGTAATCAATGACTAGGAGAATGGAAAAATAGGGTAATCATTCATATGCAATTTCAAATGAGAACTCTAAAAAACAGAAGTGATATAAATATCAATAAAATGTACCATTGAGCTTCTATAAATCGGTCTGGACTCCACCCTAGACCATGCCTCCCAAACGATCCTTTCCCATAGGCAATGCATTCATCCAATATTCAGTCGGGCCGAAAAACTCCACTTTAAGTTCCTTCTGATCTTCACCTGTCTCCTATCCAAAAAAATACCATGGGAGATACACCAAATACCAAAATGTTGAATTCACTATTCACACAATGATATTCAATGGCATTCACTGCCATAATCCATTAACAGATGGGTTGGGCCATGGAAAATTGAAATGGGAATTTAATATTGCAAACTTCACATGGATGGTGCTACCATGCAAGCCTGCCATGTGGACACTGATGACCTGGACTTCAACCTTTTGCATTCCAACACTATATATAGGCATAATTAAGTTTTTATGAAAAATTAAACCATCATTTCAATGTTCTACCAAATATTTTAAACATTTAACAAAACGAGTTTGGCCAATTTTTACCCCTATTTGATGAAAAAATGTTCACAAACAAGCAAATCACTAGTAGAAAATGAGAAATTAATGACTAAAAAAATGACTAAAATCATGCTATAAACGACTATTTTTTAGTCGGTGACTAATAGTAGCAAATTTCCACTATCTTATAGCTAGTCGTATTTCACTAGTCATTAATAGCTTGACTTAGTAGTCATTGATTTAGTCATTGATAGACAATGCTTTAGGCATTGATAGTCAATGATTTAGTCATTGTTTTAGTCATTGATAGTTAATGATTTAGTCATTGATTTAGTCATGGATTTAGTCAGTGAGTTAGTCATTGATTTAGTCGCTGATTTAGTCATTGATTTAGTCACTGATTGCAACCATTAATGACCAAATATACGACTAAATAAACTACTACATGTTAACATATTAATGACTAAGCTAAATACAACTAAGATATAAGAAATTAGCTACTAATAGTCGTATATATGCAAATTTTGTCGTTTTTGTAGTCACAAATTTATGATAGGGCACGGAGGAATTCAACCACCAACCTCCTACCTATAATTAGGCAGGCGCTCTACCATTGAGCTAGCACCCTTTAAAAAGTTGTTATTGCTTGACAATGATGATATTCAAACAAATTTATGATAGATATCAATCTACAAACTACATAATTATTACTATTACAAAACTAAACTGGCATTCTTTCCATGGAAAGCTTCCCCAGCGGTATTTACATGTGAATTTAATTTTATATCTATTCCACTCATTGCATTAGATTTGGCATCAATATGTTTTTTAGATATAAACATTGATGACTGCCCACCCTTATTGACCAACAGCTTTCCATGATCAGAACTCTACCCTGATGCAGCAGCTTCCACCACCAAGGCAGAGAGATTTAATGTTGGAGACACTGAAAGTGAATGAGATGAACTTGTTTTAGGATTTGAGGAGCCCTGAACAATTGGGATCCTCATACTAAATGATTTTTCCTGTGCAGCATGGGAGCCCCTGCAACTACCATTAATGTCTCAATATTCAATAAGATATGTAATATTCCACCACAAACTCCTAAATCACATCGAAGCTTATGTTCACTAAACTTAATGTGTAATGTTACTCTGCACCAATCCAGGGGGATGCTAAAAAATTAAACAAATATTCCATGACAAGAAACATATTTCATACCAAGATGCACTAGCTGGCAATACAACTGATCTTCCAACAGCTCCACTGGTAAGGGAAGTCTCAACATTACCTCCTGTGTTCTAGTTTCACATGGAAATATGAACAGGTATATATTATTAGGAAATGAAAATGAAGCCATGTATAAAAAATCTAGAAGACAATCACTGAAGTAAAACATAAGTTGTCTAAAGAAAATACACATTAGCTTCTATACTAATGATTATTGAAGACTGAATCAGAAGCTATTAAATAATCTAATATGGAAGCATAGAAAAATTTGTCTGCACAGATATCAATAACAAATGCTAAAGATAATTGTAC
>LPNX010581753.1:149445-259361 GCA_001517045.1 Pseudotsuga menziesii | reverse complement strand
AATCTTTGAGCTACTATTAATCACAAGTGCACAAGTGTTGCTTTCACAAGGTAATCTAAAAATTGTTTTTACAAAGTTGAAAGAGCAAAAGACCAGGAAAACAGTGACATGTTGAGATACACCAAAGATTGCTAAGGGTGAAAATCAAATGAGTGAAATACAATTTCACACCACAACATGTGCAGTTGAAGCAGAAAAAGAGAAAAATCAATGATTGTGTAATGCTTTCACTCATACACGAAAATCCCCTTTGTAGTTCTTAGATTTTCCCTCTCACAAAAAAATGTCTTCAGTTCATTTCATCCAAGGAAATTGTTCCAATTTGACAAATACAATTCAAAGTAATCTTCATGGTAAAGATTAAATATGGAAGGTGAAGTTCTTAGATACTATCAGACAATGATAGTGTGGGGATGTTGGATGCATAGCTGCCCCAAAAAACTAAAAAAATTATTCTTCAGTAACAGCATAACTTTTTAATATAGACTGCTAGAAACAGCTTACACTATAATGATATATTTATTTAACTATTTTGTAACAGAGATTAAATTTGTTTAAATAAACTAGTAGAGATGCTTAAATCAAAGACATATATTTATGTGCAAGTAAATTATCACATTCAGAACTCAACACATATTTCAGAAGAAAGAAAAATTGCCTTATGGAAGGGGTATAAATGCCTTTACATTCTTCTCTGTTTGACTAAATCAGATGGAAAAACTGCAGACATTTATGTAACTTTAGGAAAAGACTCGAATTCCAATAGTTGACCAGTATTACTATTTATGCAAGTTTGGAATCTTGGATGGGGTTTTGTTCTGTGGCAGATTTATCTTCTGCATTTGTCAGCTGTTATCCATGCATGTTTTCATTTCCAAGCTTTTGACTATCGGCAATTTGATGCAATTTGATGCACAGGATTACCACGAACAAGTCCTGAAAGAGTTGATGCTATGCAATCTTTGTGCTGGTAGTACCAAGCTTTAAAGTTTGGAAATGAGTCAATAAACACTAGTTGGGCAAATGATGAAGATGCTCCAGGAATTTGGCCCTTCACTAGAATCTTTGCTTCGGGAAAACTGGAGCCTAAAACAAATGGAATTTCAACCAGATATTGGTCAGTTGCTTTGGCACTATTTTCCAAAGTTGTGTTAAAGGATGAAGCCAGATGATTATTAAGCAATAGCAACAGGTATTCAAGAGCAAGTTCTGAACCAATAGGATCTCCCTTTCCTAAGAGGCATTGTTCATGAGGTCGATAAAATTTCCACAATCTTAGCAGCAGAAGAAAAGCACATGAAAATACCATGTGAACTGAAATATCCTCCCCTGAATTTGATGCCTGTAGAACTGTTGGAGAGATGGATCCAAAAATCTCACAAATAGGCATCAATGCCACTGCAACTTCAGGAAACTGCCAAGTGGTTATAGGAAACAACAAAAATTAGGATGAATTGCAGCAGCAGACAAAACTCCTTAGACTATTTTCAAGGACTTTTTTCTTGTAGAACCATTCTGAAATGCACTGAAAATGGGACTTTTTCTAATAGAACCATGAAATGCACTGAAAATTGAACCCTGGGCTCAAAACTCCTCAAACATGTTTCAAAGACTTTCAAAAAAAAATCCATTAAAAAATGCACTGGTAATTGAACCTGGAATAGTTGTGATAAACGCCCACCCAATTGCCCCTGTACAATTGCCGAGAGCAAAATACAATACAAAGATCAAATAATAGCCTGAATGACCAGCACCAAAGCCAAGCCAAGTCGGTCAGTAAATAAATGATGGCTCTGCTCTGAAATCTCATATAAATTCCGCTGATAAAGATGAAATAGAAAGCATTGCACAGTGAGTATTTACAGACCTCCGAGTCGAGAGGCCATGGCAGAGCTCACTGCTGCAGGAGAAAGTGCCCTTATGAAGCCACGAATAAGTGTCTACAGCCACATTGTCTCCCGCCAACTCCTTCACTTGAATGGGGTTCATCACAGATTTCAGTGACGGCAAAAGCCCCTGAATCCCCATCTCCTGCAACCAATGCCCCCACGGTCAACTGAAAAGGCTTCCGATCTAGACGTGAAAGCACTCCATCACAAAGGAAGCAGCAGCCATTG
Source organism: Pseudotsuga menziesii (assembly GCA_001517045.1). Classification (NCBI taxonomy): domain Eukaryota; kingdom Viridiplantae; phylum Streptophyta; class Pinopsida; order Pinales; family Pinaceae; genus Pseudotsuga; species Pseudotsuga menziesii. Next base: position 257,244 of record LPNX010581753.1, on the reverse strand, counting down.
CGTCTGGAGCTCCGAGGTCTTGACCTCGTCCTGGTCGGCTGTTCGATTCTCGTTGAGAGCGTGCCAACAAAACTTATCAGTTCAATGGGGCCAATTCTTCGAACGTTTGGCTTGTCTGTTGGGGTTAAACTTCACAAAAATAACAGGGTTTATGGGTTTATGTTAGTTCTGTTGATTGGGCAGGACCATCGGGCCATTTGATTATGTTTCAAATGTTGCAATTGCCAACACTTCTAGCGGATCGCCAATGTTAAGACTTTATTGTCTTGTATGTGTGTAGACTTCTACATTGATAAGGCTAGTACATAGTTTGTGGTCGGATGGGGATAGGGCATGCATGGGCTTGGTTAAGGTTAAGAGATGGTTACACAATGGAAGATAGGTTAGATTTTTTTTTAATTTTTTATATTTTTTTAGATATTTATGCTTAATTACATGTTATTTCTACAATTTTTACGTCTATAGGCGTATATATGTTAGAATTTTGGGGTGAAATACCATTTATGTTTTTTCATCTATCGACGAGAATGAGACAAGTGTACTGTCCAGATTGATTCTATGATAGTCGTCCAAGATTAAACGAGAATGAGACAAGTGTATTGTCGAGATTGATTATATGAGCGTCGTATAAAATTAATAATTAATAATTTCAAAAAAAATAAAAAATAATTTAATTAACATGTGATAAGTAGAGTTAGTGATAGTTGTAAAAATTGAAATTAATCTTCAACTATCCGATTATTAGATACAACTACTAGCTTAACTCTATCGATTATTAGATACAACTATTAGCTTAACACAAATGTATCTAGAACTATTAGCTTAACTTCAACTCTAATCAAAGTTATATTGGATAACTATTACCTTAACTATTATATGCAACTATTATGTTAACTCCAATGTTTTTACAACTATTAGCTTAACTACAACTCTAATTACTTACGGCTTAGTCCAAGTGCATTTGACATCTAGGAGTCTAGCTAATGTGCAGTCATGTAAGAGTCGAACTCCAAATAAAATAGTTCGAACTCTTAATAAATTCCTCTGAACTCGTGTGATAACTGCACTTAGTGGCATGGTATTGTGCAACTCATGTGACACTCGAACTCCACCTACCAATTGGGATTCCACTTAATGTGCATAAGGCTTAGTCGAACTCCATTTGGAAGCTAGAAGTCACGATAATTCATAGCTATTTTATTAACTACAATATATTCATATTAGCTTAACTATTACATACAACTATTAGCTTAACTCCAATTATTCTACAACTATTAGCTTAACTTCAACTCTAATTACTTATGACTTAGTCCAACTGCATTTGGCATCTAGGAGTTTAGCTAATGTGCAGTCATGTAAGAGTTGAACTCCTAATAAAATAGTTTGAAATCCTAATAAATTCCTCTGAACTCATGTGATAACTACACTTAGTAGCATGGTATTGTGCAACTCATGTGACACTCGAACTACACCTACCAACTGTGAGTTTAGTTAATGTGCATAAGGCTTAGTCAGGATAACTTAGAGCTATTTTATTAACCACAATAGATTTATATTAACTTTTAAATTAACTATTAATTGTTCGAACTCCTTATAAACAATTATAAAAAATAAAAAATAGGTCATGTGATAACTGAACTTAATGGCATGGTATTGTGTAGTCCATGTGACAGTTGAACTCCATCTAGGAGCTCGAATTAGAGTTAATTAGTCAAACTGCATTTCACTGTTGGGAGTTGAAGTAAAGTGCAGTTCATGTGATAGTATAATTCCTTATAAAATCCTTTGAACTCCTAATAAATTCCTCTTAACTCATGTGATAACTGCACTTAGTGGCATGGTAATGTGCAACTGATGTGACACTCGAACTCTACCTACCAATTGGGAGTCCAGCTAATGTGCATAAGGCTTAGTCCAACTCCATTTGGAAGCTAGAAGTCACGATAACTCGAAGCTCTTTTATTAACTACAATAGATTTATATTAACTTTTAAATTAACTATTAAATACAAGTATTAGCTTAACTCCAACATGATGATACAACTATGATCTTAACTTCAACTATGAGCTTAACAACCACAACTTAAGTGGTTTTTATGTTAGATTAAGTATTAGATACAAGTAATTGACACATTATTTAAGAAAAAAAATTATAACTATTAGGTTAAGTCCAATGATGATACAACTTTCACTTAACTTCAACTCCAATCACAAATTTTAATTGAACTGTAATGGTTGATATATTAACTTTTAAATTAACTATTAGATACAATTATTAGTTTAAATCCAATAATTCTACAACTATTAGCTTAAATTTAACTCTAATCGCAATTATATTGGATAACTATTAGATTAACTATTACGTTAACTCCAATCATGATACGACTATTAAATTAACTTCACTAGGGATATATTCCTCTCGCCGTATTCCAAACATATTAATCTTATTAATATGGTTGTTGCTAGTCTTATTATTCTTGTATGGCTAGAGGTATCCATAACTACCACTTATTTTTTATTTTTATTTTTATAATTGTTTATTTCGAATTTTGAACCACTGCCATAGAATCAATCTCAATAGTGCACTTGTCTCATCCTCATCTGTAGATGAAAAAGCATAGGCCTTAGTCCACCCCAACTCTCAAATAAAAAAGTTTTATAAAAAAATTTAATAATTCTTTTTAGGATTAATATAAAATTTAATTAATTTGTGTTTTATATAAATATAATAATTTGTGTTTTAAATAAATTTAAAACTTGTTTTATTATTATATAATATTTGTTTTAATGGTATTTTTTGTAATAGTAGTATATATAATAAACTTGGATCGAGGTTGTTGGCTGAGAAGAGTTGTGCACATCGTGAATCAGGTGGGTGGTGACGTTAGATGCAAAATTTACCTCGTCGGTAATGCATAAATGAGGTTTAACTTGATAGTGATAAGGAAGGGTCATCACTGCATGATACATATCATATTTTGTGAGGTCATGCCTGTAAGAGGTCAAGGAATCAAAATATTTACCTAAAACTCTGAGATGGGGTCGAGTCTCTACCTTTAGCGCATATGGATATGAGACTAGTTTTGGGTCAACACCCTAGTTTAATTATAATTGAGTCTTTGATTGGTTAAAATATTGTTCTTGGTTTAAAATATTGTTATTGGATGAACTGTTACGATGTTTAAAGGAACTAAGCTTGGTGAAGCTACGTCGACTGGTGCAGCTAGTTCGACGATCACAGATCATGATAGTTATAGTGATTTTAGAAAAGCACCTCAGTATGGGAATTGAGACTCTTACATTGAAGGATCAACAACTAGCTATGATGCTTCCAGGTATCGATATGGTATTGGTTCTAGCTATACCTAATTCGTAATTGAAGGAACCTAATTTTCCTTTGGCATGCGCTTAATGGTTTGTTTCAATGGTGTAGCAGGGATAAAGATGGTCAAGAGCAAATTCATGCAATTGCTTTGTTGGATATCTGAAGATCGAGGTACATTGCACCAATATTACTAATAGAAGTTAAACAATTTACAAATTTTACACTTCATTGTCACAATTGCAATTTTCCATGCCACAATTACTAATGACTAACATAAATGACTAATTCATATTCTTCTACCTAGTCATTTTTATGTCGTGACTAAATTAGTCGTTTATGTTAGTCATTTTTAACTCTGTCACTTATTATTTAGTCATATTTATTAACTGGTGACTAAATTAGTCATTAATTTTAGTCGTTTATAGTTGGGTCAATCAAAATTGCTCATATTTAGTAGTAAATCACTTGAAAAACCTGTGGTGACTAGAATTTTTAGTCACGTAGTAGCTAATTCCTCATTTTCTACTAGTGAATGCTCGTCAAATTCCAGGTCTCTGCCCATGGAAGGTTATGTTGGTTAAACCCATTGATTAATGAATGACTCTCAACTATCGATAGTCGAGTTGATACTGAGTCAGGTCTGGTTTGGTACGGTGGTCAGAGCAGGTACCTATCCTTAGGGTAGGTCAATGAGGCCAATACTGAGGCAGTCAGGATAGGATCTAGGCACATAAAACTTGACAAATATATATTGACATTAATAATGAATAAACCATTACCCAAGAAAACATCTGACCAAAAATTGCAGAAACCCTGATTTATACATAGAGACTTAATATCTATACATAAAAAATAACCATAGAAGAAAGAGGGCTTGGGCATATCGCTCAAACCCTGGCTGAAAAAGTAGTGAGTTGAGAAAAAATAGGGAGTTGTGTGGGTGCATCTAGGTGTATAGTGGTAGTGGATGAAAATCGACCCCTTGTCATGGGAGTACAATCCCCTCCCCAGTTTCTGATTCCCCTAGTATATAAAAAAATTACATTGGCACAATCATTTATTTCTTATGAATCCCATTGCATGTATAGATATTTTAATCCCCATGTGAGAAAAGCCATAAACACCACACCAGCTCAATCATATCAAGAAATAAATAGGACTTAATATAAAATTAAGGCCCCATTATATCCATTAAAATTTATAGTCCCTCCAAAAACATTCCACAAACATAGCAGTTGCAATCAACACCACTCAGACTACAACCAAGTCAAATTGTTATCTCCCATGTGTATCATGGACAACTTGTCATGGATTTGAGAGGACACCAGTAAATTTTATCCAAGGATAAGGTGACAAATATGCAATCCTTTTCCACATGAGTAACACCTTTATGATAATGCAACACTCACATACATGTCTAGGTCAATATTCCATGGATAAGTTTGCAACAACCACAAAGAATATAAATAAGTCTCCACAAGTGCACAAATTCAATGTGTGTGCAATGTGTGCTGGCCAGGATGACAACCCCTTAATGAGGAGGATACAAATGTCACTATTCTTGAAGGAAGAAATTGAACCCTGTCGGGGGGCGGCTGGGGAATATCACCACCCTGCTTGACCAACCAATAAAGCCCCCATAGATAATAAAAATAAAAATGGCATTGATCCAATTGCATTTTACTGAATTATCATGACACTTTGCACACAAAGCAATATTATTTATATTTAGGGCTACCTGCCCACAAAATCTCTAATAAAGTAATGCTTTCATGTCTACATTAATAAAACATCTCAAGTTAAGAACGCCATGGTTAATAAGAATCTCACATGTGTTACATTTCGACTGTAGATACAAGATAACTATAAAAAACACGTGTAATTTACTCATAAGTATTATCTAATATAAGCCAACACCATGCATTTTTTGCAAAGTTCAGATATTCTGATACAACAAAAGGAAAGAAATTAAAACTAAACATTAGTGTTAATCAAAATAAGCATCTTAAAATGTTTATGTAGTTAACAAATAAACTAATGCAGAGAGAACATTGATAACCACATAGTTACCTGCAAAGAGGATCAGGAAAATATGATCCGGATGGGTCCCCATTCACAATAGTCAATCCCAACAGAGTCATAGGAATCCTTCTCCTTTCTCACAGAAGTTCCAGATTCCAATAACCTAATCAACGATGCTTTAACACTAACTCCCTCTCCAACAAGACAAACCTTGCAGGCCCCTGACTCTAAGAGAATCAAAACCACAATTATCAATTGTTCTCTTATAGTTACAATAGTTGAATCCAACAAATGAACTAAGTATTGAATATCTACCCCTCCATCCATCCCAATGATGATATTCTTGTCTTCCTCTTAAACAAGTTGTAGAAGTGAAATGAAGGCCTTCTCTTTTACTTGGGCCATATAATCTATGCTACCTTTAGTGGCCAGTCTCAACACCACGATGGCATTACTAGATTCCTTAAACACTCCACCCTTTATGAGAATATCCAAATCACCTTGCTGAATATTGAGTTTTTTGAAGAGCACATCCAAGTAACTCTGCATCGAAAGCTTCTGGTTGTACAAAATCTCTTTGCACCTCTTTGCATGCTCTATTGCTTCTTGCAGAGTCAATACACCATTAGACAAAAGATCCTTTCCCAATAACATGAACAGTCCAATGCATAAATTCCAACTTCATTCTGCTCATTTGCCATCTACGCAAAAAGACATTTTTGGAACATGCCTCCCCAATTAGAAATGGAATCAGTTCTTGGGTTTTTCTTGCACATTCTTATGCATCATTATTAGCATTATCATCAATCTCTCCACCTTGCAAAAACTAGAAAATTGTTGCATTCTATAAGACTGCATTTTATTTAGGAATTTTGTCAAACACTTAGTGTGCATCTTCCAAACTCCCTCATTTGGCATATAAGGTAGTCTACAATAAATAAATAAAAATATCCAATTCAAATCCCATTTGTGTTATATGCAAATGAACCCATATTGCACTGCAAAAAGGTATTTCACATTAATGTGGGATTTCAAGAGATTGGCATATGTATATGAATCCACTTAACTCTGAGTGCCTCCTTAAATTTGTTCTCTTTGCACAATTTATCAATATCCTTGAAGCAACTTTTTACTATTCTTGCATTCATTTCATGGAACATGGAAGGGTGGAAGATCCATGTTTTCCAATTTTGTCAATAAATCATTAATTACAATAAAAACAACTTCAATTGAATTCAAGTTATCCAAAATAAATTCAATGGTATAAGATTAGATATTGGGAATTACAATGAATAGTACCTTGTGGAATAAGAGTTTATCTATGGAGAATGTGTTTCTCTGTTTCAATTTATTACAGTGTGGTGAAGAGATTCTACAAAAAGAGGATAGAGGAAACAGTTCTGGTGCCAATCGGTGCATATTTATGGGGTTTCTCATCCATGGCTCTCCCATCTGAGTAGTTCTCACTTGAACCCCTATGACATCATGTAATATATGCTTCCCATCATCATGTCATTTATTTGATGTTATAGTGACCCCATATACCAAAATCTCGAGGAACCTAGGATACCACTACCTATGATGCTATCTATCACCAATATGATCATCAATGTATGCAGGAGGAATTTTCTTTTCTCTCGACAGATCAGGCCCAATCCTTACCACTACATGATAAATGCAATTTGGATCTCAGATCAACTATTAAATATAAATGGATAAGATTCGGATAGGATCCTAGATAATATTAACCAAATTTATATTCATTGGTTTACTTAGGAAGATCCATTTTCAGAGAAACCTCCATTGAACAGCGATCACGAAGCCTATCATTTCCATGTTTTCGATGGACATATAATGGAGGTTAGGCACCCTCCCCTCCCTTGTCTCTATAATCCTCGATCATGCAAACCTGACCCAACCAGAATATTAATTAATTGTGTATGTAAGATACCAGAGCTTCCATGCCATTTGAAGATAGACTTTCCTCTAATCTGATCACAGGGAAAATAAATAGGGAAAATTTTGATATGTTGTATAGTATGAATTTTATAAATCAGTTCCCACCAAGTTTATAAATCATTTCCCAGCAGCGTTAAAAATTGAACTCTTCACAACCCTTCCAAAGGGTTCTAGCCCTCCCCAGAAGTGTAAATTTAAAATTGCCCTTCAAAAAAATTTAAAATTTGAATTTTACCCAACTAATAAATAAGGGTATAATTTATATCAACATTTCAAAAGAAGAGAAACATTTGAAATTACCCATTCATATAAATTTCTCAAGATGTTGAAATTCCTATGCTATAAAGTTCAACTCATCATTCAAAATATTGCAAATATGATAAATTATAATCACTTCCTCACTCATGTGATGCACTCGATGCTTAGTTGTTGAAGATGGCCAGTAATCATTAATGACTATGAGGCACTAGCCATAGAGATATGACTCTGACTCCCGAGTCACCTGGGGCTGTAATCTAAAGTGTGACAATGTGTCAGCAACTACTAGTCTACTATGAGGCCCGAAACGAGCTCAAAAATTTGTTCCTACTACCTATGTGAACCTCGCTACCAATGTCCACTTTTTTTCGTCAAAATAAAATTCAAAAGGTCGGTTTGAAAAGTCCTCTACAAGACTTCATTTCTTCCATTAATATCATGGACTCATGACAACTATAAAGAACACTCGATGTCATACAAATACAAATAACGACATGTAGCTAGGATCACAAACTGTGCATAAATTGATTTATGCATTGCTATAGAGAGGTGTCATTGGGCACACGATATGGAAAAATAATGGTTATTAACAAAATTAGAAAAACAATTGTTGGCTCAAGAATAGTCTTCAGTTTGATGACTGGCATGATCGTGATGTTATCTCCCTCCGTCCTTCCAAACATTTGTGGCTTCTCATGACATTTTTCCTCATCGCTACAAAAATACATATAGAAATTACTTGTCTTTACATACTCTTCTCTTTAAATCCTCATATCATAGTCATAACTAAGGATTATTATGTCTAAACATCCCCACCTTATAATACGAGTTGGGTCAAGGCACAAAGATAAGCATCAAATATTAAATTTTCAAGATGCAAAGAGTAAGAAATAAATATAAGTAAGTTCTTATATTAAATTTACCTTATAAGTCTTTAATTAACACTATCAACTGAGATTTGACGAGTTGGATTGTTCTGATCTTCTTATCACTCCTTACCAATGTGATTGCAAGGCATTCAGTGAAGGTGAAGTCCATAATTTTAGGTCTTCTTCCTCATTATCATGCCTTTTGGTAAGACAATAAAGAGGGTAGTGGCAAGCATCAGCATGGAAAACGGTCTTGACATAGAGGTTATACACATTAATTGTTTTCATTAAATAATTTAAATTCCTACCTGTGACGATGGATTCAATGAATCGTGGACTGGTACAAAACACAACAAATTTTAGAGCCACAAGCACTTAACTATTCTCACCTATAACTTTCTGAAATCTAGCCATTAATAAACTTCTTTTGGTATTCTGGTTCAATTTAAAAGGCATATTGTTAGACTCAAACTTGCAATGAGTTGTAAGGATTCAATTGACTTAGACCCATCCATCACATACATGCGTGCTTACACAACAAGCACTGAAAGAACAATATTTGTGTTTTGCATTTTTTTTGTGTGAAAAGTTTTGGTTAATTTATACTTGTTAATTAAAATACAATTATTTATATTGCACTTTTTCTCTGAAGGGCTGAGAGAATAAATGCCCTTCCAATTGAAATTAAGACCCACCCTTCAAATTTGACCATTGTTTTCCAACCCCCTTTTAATGAAATTTTCAAACTTGATATGCTGGATAGCTTGAATTTCATAAATCCGTCTCACCATTTTTATAAATCAGTCCCCTCACCCCTTTGAATCAAATTTAATTTTATTGTTTTAAGGATTTAATCTGGTAAGGAAAAATTGTTGAAATAAAATAGCAAATGTAAAAGTTTTAAAACAAAACAAAACTTCTTCTTAGACATGAAAATGGAATAACATTCCTTGCACTAGGGTAGGGTAGGGATTAATAAAGAAAATAAAATAGGAGCTAAAGGTGAGAGATTCGGAGACAATCCATGGTAGAATCTCTTATACATGTAAAGAGTTTACTTTTTACTTTTTTATGGTTTGTTATTTTGTGATTTTTTAAGTACATTTTAAGTTTTTGAATTTAAATTAAAATGTGTTAAATATTTGTTTTTATAAAAAAATAAAAAATTTCAAAATGATATTATGTATAATCTTTATTTGTTAAAAATTAAACCAACCTAATACCCTAAATTTTTGTATTGATTCACATCACGAGCACCACGAATCATAACTAGTGTTCTAAACTTCAAAATGAGCACTATATCCCACTTACAAGCCAAAGATTCATTATGGAGGTTCAATGTAGTGGTTTGAGACCCCACACATTGGCCATGATCTCCATAGTAAAATGATACAACATAAGGTCCTAGATTTTTCTTTATACCATGGAATGGTCGTCAAAATCCAACCCTAGTGAGCTCCATATCAAAATGATACAACATAAGGTCCTACTGTTTTCCTTATACCATGGAATGGTCCTCAAGGTCCATCCCTAGTGTGCCCATCTTAAATATGAGGGCCATATCTCACATGTAGGCTAAGGATTCCCTGCATAATCCCTATGCAATGATGTGGGTTAATATGCAAAGAGCATGAACCCCATAGAAAAATGTTCTATCCCAACAACATGGGTTTTGGTATTAAACCATGAATTAGTGAACAATAAGCATCCATGATTTGAAGAACCTGAAAATGGCCACCATATCCATATAATAAGGAAAAAATGGGCTAGGGATTTATGGATGGCCTATGTAGAACCTGAAAGCCACATGTTATGTACTAAAACTTGGATCTTCACCCTGGACCATGACTTAGGTCTTGAGAACCATCCTTGGTGCGCTAAACCTTCAAATGTGACGTCACTTCTTCCTCACATGCCAAATAATTCATATGCATGGCCCATGTTGTGGCTTAAGTCCCCACACATGAAATCTAAGGATTAGAGATAGATTCCAATATGGACTTAGAACCTAGTTTTTTTGCATCAAACTATGCCTTATCCATGAAAAATGTATCAAGTCTTTCAAACCTTGAAATCACCACCATATCAAATTCATATGCCAAAGATTATGTATATGGGCATGTGTGATGCCCCAAGTGATGAAACATGGCATGTGAGCCCTCATAGAAATATATGGTATGGTATACTACCTTTCCTTTTGTCCCTAGACCATGCCATGGGCATCGAGAAAAATCCTTGGTATGTTAATTCTTAAAGTGATGTATACATCACTTTTGGTCCATTGACGAGGTGTAGTGCCCTGAAATAATTTGGATCAAAAGCACTCTATTTCAAAGACATACTATATTAGGGGACTAATACAACAACAATTCAAGATTATTCCTTGAGCCTTTACAATCGGCATTCAAACGAACAACATTGTGGTCTAGACACACATAAGGGGTGAAATCCCAAAATAGTGTGTATTAGCGACACTCTATATAAAAGGGGAGCTATACTCAATGGATTTTATACCCATGATTCAAGATTATTCCTTAATCCTTTTATGAGTTGTGGCCAAACAAATAACGTCATTTGGCTACTAATGAGGGGTAGTTCCTAAAAATTGTGTGGATCACAGTCACTTCATTTGAAAGTGGTACTATACTATGTGTCTATTCCATATTAACTCTTAATCATTTCACATGTAATAACAAAAAAAACAACACTATATATACATTTATGATATCTAACACCACAAAATAGCATGGATTATAGGAACTCTATTTCAAATGTTAATTTCAGTGAGTAGCTATTGCATCCATAATTCAAGATTACACCTTAATCATTTTACAGGTCGTAGCCAAAGAAAAAACACCATCTAGTCGTTGAGGAGGGGTAGTGCCTTGAAGTAGTGTGAATTAAAGGAACTTCATTTTGAAGAGGGGAAAGAGATTGTATATATAATATAAGGGAAAGAAGGAAACCCTATATAAGTCCATACTCATAAACCAAACTAGCCTTTGACTTTATCAACTTTCTAAGTCATAAGTAACATGTGCCCCATCAAACCTTCCAATGAGAGGATCCCTCTAAACATCTAACCACCCTCTTAGTAGCCAAGATGTTACCATGATTTTCAACTTAAATCAAACTAAGACCACCCGTGTCCTTAACCATTGTGAAAACATCCCAAAGCACCATGGGGAGACCTGATGCCCCACCATACTTTTCCCGAAGTTATGAATGTAAAATATCCTTCAGGTGATAAAAATGCACCCTTCTAAGGATTCAACAAGACATAATATATAAGGAAGGACATAATGTCATCATTAATCCTAATAACATAATCAATAACCCCCTCATAATGGTAGTTTTAGTATATTGGTTGCGCACTCTACATGACCAACCGACATTCATAAGTCTTGAGGTTGATATGATTGCACTCATTATCGTCACTGGTGCTTCAACCATGCCTCGTATTTTTCCTATAATGAATAAGTTGTGCACACTTATTGAAATTAATGAGGCCAAGAGAGTATTGTGCCATGCTTCACAACCACGATAATGCCCTAGCCATGGCCCATGGAAAAAAACTAGGGAATTAGGTTATAAATATTTTGTTTTAGGTGGAAAATGAACAAATAAACCATTACCCTCTTAGAGAAAGATAGTATAAACTCAGATCTGTCATCTGCCCCCTTTTCAAAATGCAATGGTAAGGAGGATTTCAGGACAACCTATTTTATCTACTGCAGAACTCAAGAACTTAAAAAATGGTATTCACATGCTTGAAATATAATGGTGGGGAGGAAGAACTAGTAGCCATAGTTATTAGAGTTGTCAAAATGACCAGTAAGCTCAAACTAAAAATGAAAAGAGTTTAGATACACCTTCAGATTGTAGGCACATGAGCGTGACCACTTGTGCAAGCGAATTAAATACAATGGTGTTGATATTTGAGAAAAAGTGGTAGAAGCGAAGTAACTTATAGATGACATGGTGAGGATACATCCTAAGCGGGGTTTACCCTCGGTTAAAAGATCAAACCCTAGCTTGGATTCCATATCCTCATCTGCAGTGCACCTCATTTTATTATTTGTTGTACCTCCGCGACCATGACTGCGACTGCCCTCCTTTCCCCGTACTTTGCCTCATCTGCCATCGAAGGCATTGAACTTGGAGCTATGAGCACTCATGTTTTTGGAATCTGATTGGTATCCAGGGGAATTGAACCTTGGTCGAACTGGAAATCCTCCAATGGCAAGATCCACTCTACCCATGGACAAGATCCTTATCGGTCAGGCTAGAAATATGTCACTCTCTCGAGTGGGGCGTGGAAGTATATCCCCCTATCTCATTCTTTTCCACTAACAATAAAGACAAAAAATAGTAGAAATATAGAGCATGAAAACATAGTTTGAATCTATGGACCCCGCCTTACATATATAAATTGGACACAAATACTTCAAATTTAACCATTTGTTAAAGGAATGCAACCTCCATAAAAAATGGTGGGGATGTTTTTTTATGTTATGTTTTATTTAATTTTATATATTTTGTTTTGTTTATTTATTATGTTTATATGTGTTATTAAATTTAATATTATAATTGAAAAAAAATCGTTTAGTTATATCCATCATTCAAAATTGAACCCTTTCCAGCCCTTATCCCTTCCAAGAATTGTAATGTTAAAATTGTCTTTCAAAAAAATTTAAAATCTGAATTTTACTCTTCCAATTAAGAAGGGCATAATTTATATCAATATTTCAAACGAAGGGCAACATTTGAAATTATTCATCCATATAAATTTCTTAGATGTTGAAATTCCTATGCTATAAAGTTCAACTAGTGATTCAAAATATTGTAAATATGATAAATTATTATCACTCACCCACTCATGTCATGCACTCATTGCTTAGTTGTGCAAGATTACTAGTAATCATTGATGACTATGAGGCACTAGCCATTGAGATGTGACTCTAACTCCCGAGTCACTTGGCGCTGCAATCTAAAGTGTGACAATTTGTCAACAACTACGACTATAATGAAAAAGAACTACTAGGCCCGAAATGAGATCAAAACTTTGTGCCTACTACATATGTGAACCTTGCTACCAATGTCCACTTTTTTTTCATCAAAGTGAAATTCAAAAGGTCGGTTTCATGAGTCCTCCTCTACAAGACTTCATTTCTTGCATGAATGTCATGGACTTGTGACAACTATAAAAAACACTCGATTCATGCAAATACAAATAATGACATGTAGCTACGATCACAAATTGTTTAGAGGTCGATTTATGCAAATGTTACTATAGAGAGGTGTCATTGGGCACACAATATGGAGAAACAATGGTCATTAATTAAATTTAAAAAACAATTGTTGGCTTAAGAATAGTCTTCAATTTGATGGGTGGCATGATTGTGATGTAATCTCCCTCCGCCCTTCCATCTATTATGGTTTCTCAGAAAATTTGTCCTCAGCGCCACCAAAGTACATATAAAATTACTTGTCTTTAAATCCTCTCCCCTTTAAATCCTCATCTCATAGTAACAACTAAGGATTATTATGCATGCACAACAGCACCTTATAATACAAATTGAGTAAGGTGTAGAGACAACCATAAAATATTAAATGTCTCAAGACACAAAGAGTAAGAGACAACTATAAGTAAGTCTTATATTAAATTTACCATATAAGTATTTAATCAACACTATCAACTAACATTTAACAAGATGGATTGTTGTGATCTTCTTATTGTTCCTTACCAATGTGATTGCAAGGAATTATTTGAAGGTGAAGTCAATAATTTTAGGTCTTCTTCCTCATTATCATGCCTTCTGGTAAGACAATAAAGAAGGTAGTGGCCTACATCGACATGGAAAAAAGTTTCGATGTAGAGGTATACACATTAGATGTTTTTATTAAATAACTTAAATTATTACCAGTGCCTATCGATTCTCTGAATCATGTACTGGTACAAAACACAACAAATTTTAGAGCCCCGAGCCCTTAATTACTCACACTTAGAACTTTCTCAAATCTAGCCATTAATAAACTTCTTTTGGTATTTTGGTTCAATTTAAAAGGTGGATTGTTGAGAGATAGACATGTAATGAGTTGCAAGGATTCAATTGACTTATGCTTGACTCCATTTCCCCTCCATCCCATATTACATGTTTTCTTTCATGACAAGTGTTGAACAAAAAGTTTTGATGCCCTGACCTCAGTTATGCTAGCTATGCTAACTTGCTTGGTATGTGGGAATTTTTATTTTTTATTTTTTCTGAGTTGTGTATTATTTTTATTAGGTTATGAATCCTTATCATTCTTATATCTATTAATCTTGGATTGCACTTGGAAGCTCCAATATGGTTATGAAATACCTAAGTAGTTTTTTTATATAATGAAGTGTGCTCCAATTTGAAAAAATACAATAGAATAATTGTATTTTAAATCATCCTAGTTGCTGATAGATTGTTGATTTGAGGATGCCGAGGTCTTAGTGTGAGTCTACCACCAATTTAGTTAAAAAAGTGTAACTGCTCTTACTACAATATATAAGAGTGGACCAACCATAACATCTGATATTTCCATGTATGATTTAAATTCCATTGAAACAATTAATTCACATACTGTTCAGGAAAAATTGATCAGGATACACTATAAAGTACAACAGAAGAAATATAATATGGCATAGTAAGTCATTTTAGTATATCAAGTGCACATGATTAGTGAGGATAGGAGCCTAGGCATGTAAAATAGTTAGAGCCATGTGAACTGCAGTAAGAAAAGATCAGGTTAGATTATAGAAAGTTTTCTATTATGTGTGTTGTTGTAAAGAGATGAGACTATTTAGTTTTTCCAAACTTCAAGATGTGTGCTCTTTCTTTAATTTATTACTTCTTTGAAGTTTTAATTTTTTTCTCTGTTTTAAAGGTACAGAGAAAGATTACTTTATGCCATATATTGATGATGGGAAATCTAGATCATGTTTGATGAAAGCTTAAAAGAGTCTGCTGAGAAAGTACAGTTTACAAAAACTTATAATATCCAAGAAGCAATTGATGAGGAAAATGTAGCAACACAAGCGAATTTGGAAGCAATTGATGATCCTAATGTTGCAATGACTACTATTTTCACCAGTGCACCTAGTGCTACAACCAGTGCTGATATTAGTCTTACATGATTATTAGACGAGTCCCTTCACTATGAGGCTTTCTTCTCTAGTTTAGGAAGTGAAACTATGTTCCCAAGTCTATACTTGTTGTTTACGTGTGACTCCATGTCACGGGATGTCACATTCCAGTACCCACAATCATGTCCCAACACCTCCCCACACACTTCAACATCTACACATGTTTTATCTCTATGCATAGACTTTGTCATCATGAGATTTGTGGAAATGACCATATTTTGTTGAATATCTCTACACTAAACTAGAATATGAAAATATATATATGCACAATGATATTTAAAAAGTTTCTTGTCAAGTTATGGTTGTCTCAAATGGTTCCCTTTAGCAGTAAAGTGCATTCTACATGTAGTATAGTATAATTGTAATGATAAATTATCAAGTTTTATGCAATCAAGCACTAGCAAAATGAAGTCAAGAAATATAACAAGGATACCATATTTGGAATATATTGGGAAAATATCCTGTAATGGCAAGATAAATAAAGGGTTTGGTTCTTGTATTTCATACCTATAAAAATGATCTTATGATCATTGGAGGCCAAATAAGACTTGAAGGTGAAAATATAGAGTTGAATTTCTTGCATCCTACACCTGAAGGAGGAGCTTTGAAATGGAATTTTCTAATAGTTAAGGAATATGCAAGAGTTATACTTCTCACATATGAAACCATCCTATTGGCATCGATTCCTTATTGAATGGTTATCAAAAATACATTTAATATTTTTCCACTTGCATATTTATCCTATCAATACCTATGTGCTGCAACGTTGAATTCTCTACCAGCTCTTAGTAACAATATGAACAAGGAAAATTCCCTTGTCATAGTAGTGGCTCTTAAAATACATGGCATATTGAGAAATGTAATACTGTGAACAAGTGACAGAGTATATTACAAAATATCTAGTAATCAAGAGTAATATTAGCAATGGCGATTTATAGATGTTTGTAGAAGGAAATATCATTGGGAATCTATGGTGCCGAATCCTGCATCTAGCAAAGTAGCAGGTCCACATTACCATCATTCAAATCCCATATTTTGAAGATCAACAATAAAGATTGACCCCATATTCAAGGCCATCAAATCGAGCATTTCCATTGAGTCATTTAACAGGTGGTATTCAAACGAGGGACAAAGGAGGGACAAGGGAGGGACAAATATCAAAGTATAGGATGTTAAAGCATATAGATTGAACATTGAAAGCTACAGGATTCCAAGAAATCCTATCTAGATTTATGGAAATAGTGGGGCATATATCCTCAAATTTCAGGTAGAATATTAGTTGACAATTATAGTCAAACCTTCTATTTTAAGGGAATCAAACTCAGCAGTGGTACTAGCGTTTAGCAAATCAACTCAACAATAATAATTCACATTTAAAAAATCAACTCCAGGTGTAGCATTTCCTGGCTCTATGTTGAATGTTTTTCTTGTCGAAATTCATGGCGTAGTTCATGTCACTAACCCTGGATTCATATATGGTGCTATGCTATTTAGGACGTTTTTTTGGAGGCTATTATTGGCGTTATATGGGATGCTTTTGTAGATGCTAATTGGGACGTTAATTGGGATGTTATTTGGGATGCTAGTTATCGTCCAAAATAATGCCAACTTTTAAAAATGGACGATATTTGGGATGCTAATTGGGATGCTAATTGGGACGTTAATTGGGACTCTAATTGGGATGCTAATTGGGACTCTAATTGGGACGTTAATTGGGATGCTAATTAGCATCCAAAATAACACCAACTTTCAAAAAGGGACGCTAATTGGGTTGCTAATTGGGATTCTAATTGGAACAATAATTGGGATTCTAATGGGGATGCTAATTGGGATGCTAATTGGGACGTTAATTGGGATGCTAATTAGCGTCCAAAATAGCGCCAACTTTTAAAAAGGGACGCTAATTGGGATGCTAATCGAGATGTTGATTGCGACGCTAATTGGGACGCTTATTAGGAAGCTAATCAGGACTCTAATTGGGATGCTATTTGGGATGCTAATTACCATCCAAAATAGAGTCAAAATTAAAAAGGGACACAAATAACGCCATTAAAAGTGCCATCCCATGGAAAAGCATCCACTTTGTCCAAACAATGATGAAAAATACACTAAAATGGATAGTGGACGCTAAAAAGGAAGCTAAAAGGGACACTAATCACATGTTTTTGTTGTATTGAACTTAGTATAATGATTATCTATTGGAATCATCTATCTCATCTAGCAGCACAGCTGTAGGAGATCCATCTCCAACATTAGGGATTGAACTGATCCCTTTCATTCCATCTCAAGAGAAGGAGGTATCTGATTTAAATACCAATTTTTATGACAAAAGTAAGAAAAGAATTGTCTTGAGAATTTAGAAGAAGGTGGACACCGAGGAAAATCAAAGAATCATGGTAACTGAGAAAACAAAAGTCCATGGGACTGACAAGGAACAAAGACTTATTACAAAGGAAGGTGTAGCCTCAACCCTTACAAATGAAGATAATGTGGATAGGATAATGACCAATTTGGAACAATATAAGAAGAAGGTTATTCAAATGAAGGAAACTCTGAAAAGTGAAAGAGGTGAGGGGAAAATCATGAAGAGGAAGAATGAATATATTCTTAGTGAGATTGAGAATTCAAGAGAGGCATGCCAAATTTTACAATCTGACAAGGACACTCTGATATTATCGATAAATATCATTGAAGGAGAAAAGAAAGATCCCGAGAAGCATGTTATACAAGCAGAACAAAAAGAAGATGCAACTAACAAGAGAGTAGAGGAGATGGAAGCTCAGAACCTTTTACTGAGAGAACAACTTCAAATGGAAGAGAAGAAACATATGGATATCACTCCTTTTCGGAATCAAGCCTCGATGCAGCAAAAGGAGATAAATCAGGGTTTGTTGAGTCTTATAGGGGAGATGTATAGAGTTAAACAAATTGAGGTTAGATTGAAAGAACTAGCACTTAGCTCATCAGAATTCTGTAAAAAATTATTAGAGGTGGTTGAACTTGTGAAGAACCAGTTAACATGGATAGGAACCCATTCAACATTCCTAGCAAATAAGGCTCAAAAGTCTATAGCGAGTCTTAAGATAGAGGTAGCCATACTAAATTTCGGGTGTAGAACTGCAGTCAAATTAAATAATGCCATTGAGAAAACTATAGAAAAGTGTGTTGAATTCTACAAAGGAAGACATTTTGTTCACAATCAGTGTATGGTTGTAATAGGTTCCCCGAAACAAGATTTCCCAGTGAAGGAGTAACATTTGAAGAACTTGCAAGAGAGGCTGCTGAAAGGGGAAGAAAGCATATCCAAGCTTGAGGCTGTTAGTGAGGAAGAAATCGGGATCTGGGTTATACAAGCTTCAGGCCACAAGCTTTTGTTAGAGGAATCTTTGAGGCAAAATATACCCAAAGTGAAGGAAATCAAGTCTCAACTATCAAAGCATGAAGTGGTAGTGCATGTATTGGAACCTACATAATATTGGGTCATTAGTGAAGAAGAAAAAGCATGGGGAAGTTTTATTAAGATACCAACTGAGCCCATTTGAATTTGTCTTACTCACAAGCTAAAGATTATATAATTTTGTATTTATTATTTTTCTAGTAAGGAAGCGTCGAGGAAACAAAAAAGGTTGGGGTAGCTCAAGAGTCATTTTTGTAATTTGTATAAGTATAAGTAAAGTATATGTAGAAAGGAATTTTCACTGGCATAGTTGCTAAAGATTATTTTAAGAAGAACTATTTCCTTTCATAATAAAGAAGATGGAATTTTGCTGGAGAGGGTGTTGCATAAGTCTCAAAGCATGTTGTGTAAAGGTGAATGGAGAACTATTTCTTGTTTGGAAGTATATACAATCTCTGAGATCGTTCCTAACCTTCTAAACTACTTTTGAGTTATGACTGATTATGCATTATGTGATGAATCTTATGCAACAATGAATGATGAATGTTTTAATATCCTAGAGCTATATCTTTGTTAACTTTATATTGTATGTATGTATCCTATATTTATCAACTATCTGTAGAATACTATATTCAAACCATATAGTGCATTATTCATTATTATTTTATATCAATGTTGCTCCTCAGGGATAGGTTAGAATATATTAGTTGTTCTTTTCTATTACTTTCATTTAATATTAGGTAGTTGCATTCCATACGTAAAAAAATAAAATATATAAACGGTGGATCAGGATACAACCGGTAAAAGAGATTTCAAACTTCACCTTAAATCTATGGTAGATGGACCGCAAACCGGATGAATTCCCCATATTATACAATACACGATCTATTTGGAAACAGTTATTGGATAGAACCCCTACTATTGGAACCTGGGTTTTTTATAGCCATCAACACTTGTTGGCACTAGAAGGAGGGCCGCCAGTGTATGGCTAGCCAAGGAAATCCATTTCCTCGAGAATATTCCACCGACAACAGTTCTGAAACGAGTCTACCCAAGGACCCCAATATTGAAATAAAACTTGATCCTAAGTTCCTTTATCTTGTTTCTCTCGAAGTAGTTAACAATTTAAGAAGAATCACAAGGTCATATGAAAAGAATCTTGGAGGATTCCCGAACATCCCTAAATTACCTAGAAGATAGGATCACAAGAAAGAGTACCCTTTCATAGCATATTTAGTGTTAGTAAGATATTTTTAAAAGTTGGTACATTTAACATCATAGGAAATCGTCCAACCTCTTGATCAATTGGGAGCTGATTCCCCGTCTCACTTACCTTTTCAAACCCCTGCCCAATATCCACCTTAGTATCCACCTCGAATCATGGATGGAAATGTAGCTAGAAACGCTCTTGTAAATCCAAATGCTAATTAGCCACCTCCACCACCAGCTTGGAGGGATAAAACCCCTCTTAACCTAGATACTCCATTGCACAATTTACCTGCATAGCCTGAGAAATAATTACCTAGTTTTACCCTACAAAAGGAATTGATGTGGATGATCATTACAAAGTTTCTTCTTATCCCTTGAAGTTTTATGAGAAGGAGAACACGAAGATGCAGTATGTAGACTGTTTCCACATACCCTTACAAAAAAAGCAACACCATGGTGTTTTGGTCTACAAGAGAATTCAATCACAAACTGGAATACGTTTGAAAGATTGTTTAAGAACAAGTTTCGACGCCAAAGAACCACTTCTACTTTGATGAAATAGTTACTTGCTCTAAATACATAGAAAAAAGAGAAAGTTCTTGATTTTAATCATAGGTTCGCTCACCATTTGAATAATTTTAGTGCTTCTATAATGCCTGCTGAAGAAACATTAATGGAATACTATTCTTCAACACTTTTGCCCAAGATAGCAATGTTCGTTAAAAGGTTAGTAAAACTCTCACTGTTGGAAACCTATGAAGAGGAAAAGAAAGTGGAAGAATAACTCAAAAGCATATATAAATAGTATGTAGATTCATATGTAAAAACTTTTAATAAGAAGCCTTTAGTGCTAACAAATCCCAAAGAAGAATGTTTGAACTAATTTGACAATGTGGTTAAAATGGTACAAAAACTCTCAAACAAGATTGTTGACTTAGAGAAAGATAAAGAAGCAAGTTCTTCTAGAAAACCATTTAGAAAATTTTTCAAGAAGAAAGAAGAAAATACTCCACCCCAACCAACCTTTGATAAATCTTTTGTGCCGAATCTCACCGAAGTTGGTATGGATAATTTTTTTACTTTTCACCAACAACCTCACTCTGAGAAAATTTTCCCTCAATGGATTAATTCTATGAACTTAGTTGTGAATCAACTATTGGATTTTCAACTAACAGAACATGAATTTAAGGAAGAAAAAGAAACTGAAATAGAAAAAACTTTGGAAGAAAAAACGATGGTTTTCTGGGACTGTATGACCACACTGGGGCTAGAAGAAGAAGAAACCACTGATGAAATACAACTTTCGGTAGTAAACATCACAATGGGAAGTCAAGCACAAATAACATATGAGAGTTTATTGCCTAAGATTAAGACTCAAAACCCACCCGTAAGACTAAAAAACTCACCAATAAGACTCATAACCCACCCGTACCTAAAAAGTTTATGTCAAAGCAGAAAACTCAAGTAATAAGTAAACCAGCAAAGGTTGTGGACAATAAATTAGAGAATAATAAGAAAAGGTCAGTGGAACACGTGATGGGATATGATAGAGTAGAATATATTAAGAAAACGAAGGAAAATATTTCATTGTTTTAAATGTGCAATTTACCACAACAGAAGAAGAAACTTTTGGAAGCCTTGGGTTCCCAACTTGAAAAATCTCAAGACAATGTCCCATTGGATAAGGAAATAAATGAAGCCAGTATTGGGGGAAAGTCTAAATATCAAACTAAACCTTTCTTGCTGACCTTTGAAAATTTTAATTTGAATGTTCACAATTGCCTGGTTGACTCTGGAGCTTGTTCGAATGTCACGCCTTTCTTAGTTTGTAAAAAGATAAATGGGAAACCCACCCCTTCTGTCAGTCAAATTATTAAGTTTGATAGAGCTACAGTTAAAGTGGTAGGTGAGTTGAAAAATGTATTGATTTGATTAGCAGTTGATGAAAGAGTTTGTCAGTACATCGATATTATGGTAGTTGACATCCTTGAAGCATATGGTTTAATTCTAAGTACAGACTGGTCTGAAAATCTTACTGGGTATTTTGCAACAGGTTGGTCGCACTGATAGCTACCTTACAAAGGGTTTCAGAATCATATTAAAGTATGAATAGAAACACACATGAAATATAATGTGACACAGCTTGAAGGAAAAAATGAACCTGTGAATTTTGCAAATTCAGTTTTGAGAAATTCTTTTTTATAACTTGAACCAGTGAATTATCGAGTGGAAGAGGCCAGTAGTGAGTCAGATAAACAATATGATCTCCTTTGGTTTTCATGAACTGATGATATTGATTGTAATACAGTTAATTTAGTTTCTGTTTCAAAAAATGGAACTAGTGCTTTAGAAGTAGAAAATTAGTTTTGGTTATTGTATTTTGATGGTTCGAAAAATCAAGAAGGATTAGGGGGCGGTTGTGTCCTAATTGATTTAGAAAAAAATAAATTATCTTTTAGATTAGAGTTTGAATGCACAAATAACATGGCTGAATACGAAGCATTGATTCAGGGTTTGAAAAAATAAATTGAGTTTAAAGTTAGGAATTTAAAATTTCTCGGAGACTCTGAAATAATTATAAAAAAGGTCCGCAATAAAATCCATTGCTTATCTCCTTATTTTAAAAGGATATAAAAATGAAGTTTTGGAGCTCTTGACAAATTTTGAGGCTTTTAGTATTAATTCTATTCCTGAACTAGAAAATGCAGTAGCTAATTTATTAGCTACTTCTGTTGCGAGGATGGTACCCACACATAACAAATGTTCCATTCAACTTATTTGTAGGTCATTAGTACCTGATAATGTCACCAATATGTGAGAGTGTTTGATGATGATCAACATATTTTGGAATTCTTAAAAAATGATGAAACTTTTAAAGATGCAGTTATTGATGATGAGGAACACCAAGCGAATCTCTAGAATAGTAGTTTCATACCAAAAGGGGTCAGGACATTAGAATGTATGTCTGATTTAAATAAAAAGTTCCAAAGGCTCGTAAATGTTAAAATACATAGCTCATAAACACAGTATGAGTTGATCAATTTGGGAATGGAGGATGAACCCAAGTATGTCAACTTGGGGGAATGTTTCTCTCTAGGGGAAAGAAGTAAGTTCATCAATTTATTCCAGCGGTATAAGGATGTATTTGCTTGGAATTATGATGATTTGAAAAAGACACATGACACTCACATAATCAAACACATCATTCCTATTAAAGTGGGTGTAAATCCTTTCCAGCAGTAGCTTCATAAGATGCATCCTAAGCTGGAGCCCCTAATTCAAGGTGAAGTAAAGTAATTATTGGATGTGAAGATTATTTTCAAGGTTAGACATTCAGAATGGGTATCAAAATTGGTATGAGTTCAGAATAAGTATGGAGAAATAAGACTCTGTGTCGATTTTAGAAATCTGAATCATGCATCAGACAAAGACAATTATCCAGTCCCTCCGATGGAGCAGATTTTGTAGATGGTATTTGGCTCTGAGTTATTCTCCTTGTTGGATGTATTTTTGGGCTACAATCAAGTATTGGTAGCTGAATAATATAGACTGAAAACTACGTTCTGTACAAAGTGGGGAATCTTTGCCTATAGGATAATGATCTTTGGGTTAATTAATGATGGATCTATTAATATTGTGTATTGATCTAGGAACAAAGCATAAATATCATCAAATATTAATCAACAAATAACTCATGAAATGGTGTAATCAGTCTATAGGAATAGTAGCCACTCTGTATTCACATAAAGAATGAATGATTACAATTACAATGTCATGCTACAAGCATGAATGAATGAGCAATTCGAATCCTCAAGGAGGTCATTCGAATTGAATGAGTGAGTCTAGATTAACTGACTATAATCCATAGTCCACACTCAGTTAACCACTGATCAAAACCCTAATTGAATCAACTGAACCCTAACTGAAGTCAGAGTGCAATAAATGACTGAGTCTCAACTGAAAGAGATCAGAAACATGTCATTGCAAGAAAACCATCAAGTGATAGTACTTCAATGACTCCAATGAACCCCGATGAGGTTAACTAAAGTTGAACTAAACATCAGAAGTTGGTGGAGGCACCCCTGTTGACTCTAGTTCATTAATTGATCATTAAATAGTCAATTAAATAAAAGGAGGTTCCTTCACTGACTTGTTTAACTGATTGTAACCACAAGTTGGCAATTAGGTGCATTAATATCACTTAGATCACCCCTGGAGTGCTTCAGTTAGCCTCCCCAAATGTAGGAGAAGGCTAAGTTAGCCTCCTTGACTAAAGGTAGGTATGGGTGTGATTGGATGATGACATTTAATGCTCCACTGATGTCAATAATATCAATAATACTTAGGATAGTGGTTTAACTAGGCCAATTTGAATAAAAAGAGTGTGTATGGTGGTAAATGTGTCGAACACCCCCCCTTAAGCTATACCCAGGAGGATTTAGAAAACACAAATGCATAAAAATGATAGGGCCCCGAAAACTAAGGCCATAGGTCACTCTGTACAATGCTAAAACTGAAACAATGCTCAAAACAAACAAAGTGAGGAAAAGAGGGAAAACCCAGTGGGAAAACCCCCCCTCAAGCTGAACACTGAAAGTAGTCTGAATCACCCTGATGAACTCACCCCCAATAGTGAACGGATGTAAGTGAACTTATTTTTTGAAAATCTCTTGGTGAATATGTCTGCAATCTACTCATCAGTCGGGCAGTATTGCAGAATGATGGTCCTATCATGCACTAGCTCCCTGATATAGTGTATGTGGATATATACATGCTTGGTCGTCTTCCTAGTAAATGGATATATGGATATCTTAATAGCACTTTGATTGTCACAAAAGAGGACAGTGGATAAAGTACTACCAATATCAAACTCTGAAAGAATTCCTTGCAACCAAACTACTTGCATGCAAGCATTCACTGCTCGTCAATACTCGGCCTCTGCTGAAGATAGTACTATAGCAGCCTACTTTTTGCTTGACTAGAAAATGGGGCCACCACCAAACATGAATACATATCTATAAGTAGACTTATGATAAATAGAATCACCTTCCCAGTCGAAATCTATGTATCCAACCAGCTCTAGCTCGTAGTCTGCAGCATAGTGAATGTCGTAGGTCCCAGTTCCCTAAATATCCTGGAGGATCCTCTTGGCTGCCTTCCAATTAAGATCATGAGGATTCTGCATGTATCTCGATATAGCATTCATGACATAAAAAATATCAGGTTGATAATGTGTCAAGTAGAACACGCTACCAATCAGCTGTCGATAGATAGTGGAGTCGATGGGAGGTGTTCTTTTTCTTTCTTCAAGGCTGATCCCTGAAACGAAAGGGAATGGTGTAGGCCTACATTTAACCATGTTAAACTTTACTAACAGTTATGAAATGTATTTGGACTGAGTGACCATAATCCCATCAGAATTTTTCTCAATTTCGAGCCCCAAAAATTGTTTTAGGAGCCCCAAATCACTCATTTCAAAGGCATTGTAAAGAGTAGTTTTGATGGATGAAATGGAGGAAACTGTGATACCTGTGATCAGAAAGTAATCAACATATAAAAAAATTATAATTATATGACCATCATAATACTGTAAATACACATTTCTATCTGATCTACACCTTCGAAAGTTTTGCGAGAGAAGGAAGGCATCCATCTTGGAATACCACTCTCTTGGGGCCTGTTTTAACCAGTATAGTGACTTCTTTAGCTTGCAAACCAAATATGGATCAGTGATGTAGCCCTTAGGATTATTCATGTATATCTCCTCATGAATATCTCCATGTATAAATACTAACTTAACATCCATGTGATGCACTCCCTAGTGCTTGGATGCTGAAATTGCCAAAACAAGGCTGATGGAGTCCATTTTTGGAACCGGTGCAAAGGTATCATGGTAGTCCACTCCTTGGACCTGAGATAAAAATTTTTCCACAATCCTTTCCTTATATTTTTAGGTGCTTCCATTAGTATCAACATTTGTCTGAAACACCCAGGAAGAGAAACTAGCTCCCAAGTAATGTTTTTCTGAAGAGAATTCATCTCTTCATCCATGGCAACTTGCCATCTAGGATCCTTCCGAGCATGGTAGAAGGATGTTGGATATGAAATAATCATCAAATATCAAGTTTTGGATAGAAAATTATCAGGACAATATATTGCAATACCTTCTATTTGGAAATCAGACCGGGTTCTCCTTGGATCATCTGAATTTCCAATGTTGTCTCCTGCGGAGGAGAGTGTCTGTCAGGCCCATGTAGGAAGATGATTTTGCACTTCAGGTTCTGATTTAGAATCTGATTATTAATGCAAACTGATATCAGAAATTAGAGGATCCAAATCATTGTCATCACCCCCAATTTCATCATCCAAATATTCAGCAGAATAGGAAAGAAATTTAGCAGTTTTCTCCTTCACTAGTTCCACCTCCTGAAGAGACTCATCGAACTTGACACTTCTCTCGATGATGATCTGTTTGGTATTGATATCCAGTAGATTGAAACCTTTGTATTCATTAGGATACCTAATAAACATACATTCTATGTTTTGTGGTTGTAAATCCCTTCTTTTATCAAGCGAAATCCGGGCCCATGCAGTGGACCCAAACACCCTTAGGTTCGACACATCCGGCTTGTGTCTGAAGTATGCTTTGAAATGAGTATTCCATTTCACAGATGAGTGTGGAACCCTATTCTGAATGTATTCTATAGCATGCATGGCTTCAACCCACAAATTTGCAGCAATATTCTTTGATTCCAACATACAGGTGGTCATCTCCTTGAGAGACCGATTCTTCCTTTCCGCTACTCCATTCTACTGGGGGGTGTAGGGGATTGAATGTTGGAACTGAATACAAATTTGGGAGCATATGTGAAGAAAATAATTACTGACATATTCCCCTCCATTATCAGATCTCAAGATCTTGATCTTAATCCCAGAGGCATTTTCGATCAAGGCCTTCAATTCAGAATTTTTTTCACATACTTCAGACTTCTTTTTGAGAAAGAAGACCCATGTGTACCTTGAAAAATCATCAATAAAAGTAAGAAGATACCTTCATCCATTCATATATGTGATAGGAATCAGACCACTGATATCATAATGTATCATCCCCAATATGCATGTAGCTTGGTTTTCCTTCCCCCGATCAAACTTGTGCTCAGGGTGTTTTCCAATCACACAACGCTTGCAAATTCCCATGGTTTCCTTGATGACCAGGAGGCCTTCAACCATGGAGTGTTTCTATAATTTCTGCAAATATTTGAAATTAATATATCCAAATCTCTCATGCCATATCCTACTAACCTCATTTCCATGAGTTAGCAGAGCGGTGGGCTTTGCATCTAGAACAAAGTGAGAGAACTCATAGGCTTTTGCATCATGGTTTGCAAGGCCTTTAGCAATGAGTTTCCTGAATGCAATTTGTGTTATATCAACATCATTTGGGATGAAAGAAACTCTCTTAGGTGCTCCTATATTTGTCATCTGATAGACACTAAGGAGATTTGATGCCAAAGACGGTACATACAAAACATTTGAAAAAAATCCATTTTCAAGATCAACAGTACCTTGTCCTTCTAAAATGATGGTGGAGTCATCTTCCATGTGGATGGGGATGGATTTGTTGGTATCGAAGGATGAAAAGGATTATTTTTTAGCCATCATGTGGTTTGAAGATCCAGAATCAATCAATAGTTCTTTGGACTTCGAAGTGCATGCCATGAGGGCATGACCTTTTTCATGCTGTGGTTCCCAATCTTGCTGATCTCTCCTCCAAAAGCTTTCCAGAAGATTGATGTGATTTCTCTCAAGGAGAGAGGTAGCTTCATCAACCTTCTTCTTCATGCAGGAATATTTAGGGTGGAATCCATTCCCGTAATAAGAACACTTTACTTTTTCCTTGCCATGGTGCCCTTTTCCTTTGTTCTTCCTTGAGCTGAAAGACTCATCATGCTATTGATTTTCAACTCTAGGTTTATTAGCATCAAATTTAGTTTTTGGGTTCTTCTACTACTTTCCTCTACCCTTCATATATTTGGGCCCCGCGACATGGAGGTCTTGATCATGGGAATATCTGATGATCCCCATCTGGATAAGCTCCTCATGTTCACTTGTTAGGGACTCAATGAAGGCATTGAGTGTAGGTATCTTCCATCCAGCGGTTGTGAGCATCCTCGCACAGAATGTAGAAAAAAAAAAGAATAATCAGCCCCAATCTTGGAGAGTATGGCAAGGATGAGCTGATAATCCTCCTTCTCCACTTTGCATTGCTTCAAGAGTAAAAAACTATGCTTGAACTTTGTGAAAAAGTCATTGAGAGTCTCGAAATTGGAGGGATAGAGAGACATTAATTCATTTTCGAGCTAGTAAACCCTCAAGTCATCATGCTTTCCATATAGAGTTTTGAATTTGTCCCATATTTCTTTTGGAGTCTTCAATCCCTCAAGATGGAAAAGAAGATCCCGGGAAATAGAGAGGCACAAGAAACCGAAGGCTTCATCCTTCTTGTTCAAGAATCTTGATTTTTCTATGGCTGAACCAGGATCATCTTCAGTGTCCAATGTTTATGGTGACTCTAAAGAGTCCTCTAGAGGGCAATGGAATCTCCATATCACCTTTCCATGAGTGGAAATTGTATGGAGTCAAGAGATCTACTAAGGAGGCCATCTGGATCTGCTGGAGTGAATGCTTCACCTGTAGAAACTTGAAAATCAAAACAGATTGGGCAATGTAAGGTTGAACAGCCTCCACATTTTAGGCTTTCATCACACCCAGCATAGTCAATCAAGAAATATTGACCAACAAGTTTTTTACTTAGGGTATTAAGTGGTAAGCCTTGGCTTCTGGTGCAGTGCTGGATTTTTGAGCTATTGCTCAATTTTCATGCAGAAATCTGTCAAAAAGCTTGTTTTTGAGAGATAGAGCTTTGTACCACCATAAGCTCTGATATGGTATTAATATTTTATATTGATCTAGGAACAAAGCATCAATCTCATCAAATATTAATCAACAAATAACTCATGAAATGGTGTAATCGGTCTACAAGAATAGTAGCCGCTCTGTATTCACATAAGGAATGAATGATTACAATTACAATGTCATGCTACATGCATGAATGAATGAGCAATTCAGATCCTTAAGGAGGTCATTCGAATTGAATGAGTGAGTCTAGCTTAACTGACTGTAAGCCATAGTCCACACTCAGTCAACCACTAATCAAAACCCTAATTGACTCAATTGAATGCTAACTGAAGCCAGAGTGCAATAAATGACTTAGTCTCAACTAAAAGAGATTAGACACATGTCATAGCAATCCAACCATCAAGTGCTAGTGCTTCAATGACTCCAATGAACCCTGATGAGGTTAACAATGTTGGTGGAGGTGCCCCTGTTGACTCCAGCTCATTAATCAATCATTAAATAATCAATTAAACGAAAGGAGGCACCTTCACTGAATTGTTTAACTGATTGTAACCACCAGTTGGCAATTAGGTGCATTAATATCACTTAGATCACCCCCGGAGTGCTCCAGTTAGCCTCCCTTCACTGAATTGTTTAACTGATTGTAACCACCAGTTGGCAATTAGGTGCATTAATATCACTTAGATCACCCCCGGAGTGCTCCAGTTAGCCTCCCTTAATGTAGGAGAAGTTAAGTTATCCTCCTTTCTTGAAGGTAGGCTTGGGTGTGATTGGATGATCACATTTAATGCTCCATTGATGTCAATTAATGTCAATAATATTTGGATAGTGGTTTAACTATGCCAATTTGACCAAAAAGAGTGTGTATGGTGGTAAATGTCTCCAATAGGAGCCACTTTCCAAAGAGCCATGGACATAGATTTCTGGGGACTGGTAGGCCGCAGTGTGGTGGTCTAGATGGATGATGTTATGCACATATTCAAAGAAAAGTGAAGAACATCCACATCATTTAAAGCAGATTTTTGAATGTTGTCGAAAATATGGTATCTCACTGAATCCTAAAAAATGTGTTTTCACAGTGCTATAAGGAAAGCTACTGGGTCATCTCATTTCTAAAAGGGGAATCTCCACAGACCCAGAAAGGATGGAATCAATAGAAAAAATCCCCTTTCCCCACAATAATAAAGGTGTGCAATTGTTTATGAGGACCATAAATTTCGTGCGAAGGTTTTTCCCTGATTGTGCACAAATAATTAAACCTTTGTAGCAAATGGTTAAGTAGAATGTACAATTTAAATGGACTAATGTAAGAAAGGATTCTTTTTACTAATATCAAAAGAGAAATAGAATATGTACCTTCACTTAGAAGTCCCAATTTCAATGAATATTATTTATTGTACACTTTTTATTCTGATAATTTGCTTCCAGGAATGTTGACACAAAAGGAAGAAGGGGGAGATGAATTCCCCATTTCATTTATGAGAACTTGTATGCAAGGTTCTGAATTGAACTACCACAGCATCGATAAGAAATCTTACCCAGTGTTTAAATTGGTAAAGTAATTTAGGCCATATATACTTAAGAATCAGACTAAAGTGGTTGTTCCTCACCTAGTAGTCTGAAACCTTTTCGAACAAAAGAAGTTGGGAGAGAGAAGAGGAAATTGGGTTACAGCTTTGCAAGAATATGATTTAGAGTTTAAACCAGCAGCTATTATTAAAGGACAAGTACTTTGAAAACTAATGGCTAAAGGTCAAGATGGTGGGGAAAGTGATTAGGATAATGAAGTTGAAGTTCACATGATTGACATGTGTCCCATTTTTACCGCTCCATAATCATGGTATAGAGACTTAATACATTATCTCCAGCAAGTTTGTTTACAAGAACATTGGAGTTCAAAGAAAAAAAGAGATCTACGACTAAAATATGCCTCCTATCAAGTCATTGAGGGAGTTCTTTTCAGGAAGAACTACGATGGAGTTCTTCTAAGATGTTTAGAACGAGACTATGCGACTAAAGTGGTTAAAGAATTGCATGATGGTTCTACTAGATGGAATTATTCAAGAGATACTATTTCCCTTAAGATATTAAGGGTAGGAAACTATTGGCCAACCTTGTTCAAAGACACACATGCATATGTAAGGAAATGCGACGTTTTCCAATGAAGCAAAGGAAGAATTGTTAGAGAAGTTGTTCCATTACAACCAATCTTGGTTTCAAAACCATTTGAACAGTGGGGAATTGATATTATTAGAGAGATCAATCCTAAATCCTTGCTATAGAAGAAATACATTCTTACAGCTACTGAATACTTCACCATATGGGTGCATTCTATTCCACTACATAAAGTAAATGAAGATGTAGTGATATACTTCCTAGAAGAACATACTATGACCATATTTGGGGGTCCAATTTCCCTAGTTTTTGACAATGCATCTTATTTATCATCAATTAAACTTATGGAATTTGCAAATGATAAAGGAATGAAGTTACATTATTCTGCAAATTATTATATGTAGGGTAATGGATTAGCTGAATCTACCAATAAAAATCTTATTACAATTCTGAAGAAGACTGTCATAGAAAGCCAAAGGAGTTGGCACATAGCTCTCCCAAATGCACTATGGGTTGATAGAGTCACACCAAATAACTAATTAGGAGTTTCACCTTACACTCTAGTGTATGGAAAGGATTCCATTTTCCCACCAAACATTTTCCTCCCATCCTCCCAATTAGCCCAAGCTTCAAGAGGATCCAACATTGAAGTATTACAAGTTAGAATCAATACCTTGCTTAAGCCAGAAGAGTCTGGGTTTATAGCTAAAGAGAGATTCAAGCACCAACAAGAGATTGTAAATATATGGTTTGATAATCGTAAGTATGGAAATAAGAGTTTCAAAGTTGGAGATTTAGTCCTAAAGTGGGATCACCTGCATGATGAAAAGGGTAAGCACAATAAGTTTCAACATCTCTAGGTTGACCCGTTTCTGATTGTCACAAAGCTAGGTTCCTCATCATATAAACTTCAGGATTTGCAAGGATGGAAAGATAATATGCCTATAAATGGCTTGGTTCTCAAAAATTACTTCACCTAGTCTATTGAGAGAACCTGTCTGTACATAAATAAACCTTTGTTTGATTGCTTTATTTGATTTTGTTTTTCCTTTTGATTTCTGATTTCCTTTATGTCATACATTGTTGTTTTGTTTTTATGTTTTAGTTTATTTTAAATAAACCAGCTCGGAATTTGGTGCTGGAATACATTGGGTTTTGGACAAACTATGGATATTTTAGAGCCAGGAACTGCTCATTAAATGTGGTCTATTTGAAAATTTATTATTACAGGATTATTTAATCTGATAGATCTTAAAAAAAAAGTTAATTTTGAACACATTGAAGTCCCTTTTTTAAATCTTGTTAAATAACTGAGGCTAAAGAATTCTTGAATACTGTTCTAAGGCTCTGTCCACTTCACCTTAATATCTTCCCTAAGAAGCTTACATCCTAGGATCCATGGAAAAAAGAAGCGGGACGAATAGGTGTATGGTATTAAGAATAATACCATGCCATGAATTAATAGCCAAAAGGCTCAAGCATCAAAATTTACCAAGAAGAGGATATCCCAGAAAGTGCAAACAAATAAATCAGAAAATCAAAGGACTACTAAAAGGTTCTTCTCCGTCCATGAGCTGAATGAAATATCACTAACACAAAAGGACAGTATTGATGGAAGAACCTAAACTAGATCTCAAATATAGGAAAGAGAAATCCAGGAAGACTCATAAGAAAAAATTCTACAAGCATCAAAAGAATGAAAAAGGCATGGGAATGAGGAACAAACAGATATACTTGTCCTAATCCTGTTACGATCATGTGGTTTATTGGCCAAAAATAACCAAATGTATAGGTAAATGAATCTCATATATTGGCCTTGGAAGAGTTATCGAGACATTGAAAGCCTGGTCACCTTATCCATTAGGACTGAAATCAATTACAAGTTATGAATCTTACATTTCTTGAAGGTTTGGATGATTAAATAATTCTTGAAAGAAAATGAGGAAAACATATATATAGAAAAGGTCATAAAGAGTTTTTTGTTTCAAAATTCAGTTGTTCAAAGATCCATGTCTACTAGTTAATCGTGAATTGTTGCTGCTGCAACCACCATCCCAAATATTTTTTTATATTTTAGGTCCCCCTACTCTTTCTAGTTTTAGAAATCCTTGGAAGTGAGTCCTTTATATTGCAAAATTTTCTTCATAACTTATTTTTTTTACAAAAAACACTTCTTTTTTCCACCCGATGCATTATATGAACTCGTGGAGTTTATTTGACGTATCATTGGATTTGTTTGAAGGCTTGCCAATTCTTTGTTTCTTATGCTTTTGGAATACTTATAGAAGATTACCAATTCAGCGGATATATTGTGGTCTATGGTATCAGTGATATCGAAAAACATTTTTCAATGCTTTCCGGTTGGTTATTAGCAGTGTTTCTGATGCACTTAGTCATCTTGTTTTTTCATTTCCCGTTGTCCACTGGAGATTTTTTTCCCACCCATTGTTGCAATTGTTTGTCTCTTAGTTTTTCAAAAATCCTAGTGACCAATCCCTTGTCGACCCTTTGGATGCATTGTCTGATGCATAACCATTATCTTCCTGAAGAATCTTCCTATGTCGGTGCGAGTGTAGTTGTTTGTTTTACCGATTTATCTTTAAGCCTTTTGTCCCATTTCAACAAATAAATTTGTAGCCACCCCATTAACATTGGGCACATTCCATTATTCCACCCGAGGTTGTTATGGGTGCTCACAGGATCAATCCTGATGATACCTTTGGCACCAGAGGGGTTGTCCACCCGAGGATCATTTATCACATCGTTACTATTGTTCATTATTTCTATTTAAGCCCATAAGGAAACATTTTACGGTTATTGTTCGCCATTTGAAGTCTGCGGAGCTGTCAGTCGATTGAGCGATTCTAGCCAGCAGGGATCAAGCTTCTTCCAGCTCGTATCAGTAGCTAGGTAGGGTCTTACTCACTGCTTGTCCTGATGCTTGGCAGTTTTTTTGTAGCAAATGGTAGGGTTAATTTTTTTCCCGTTTTTGCGGAAGGTATTTAGACATAGAGGTATTTTGCTTTTTCTTTATTGTAAAGATTAGCTAGGGCCAATGATTTTCATACCTGCCCTAGCCATTGTTTGTTTATCCTTTTCCATGAGGATTTCTCTGACAGTCTTGTGTGGTGGGAGGACCATGGGCAGAGGAGCGTTTCACCATCTACACCACTCCTTCATTTCACAAATGTGGGGGCGGAAAAATTGTAGCCATTGGTCAGATGGAATGGGAATTTTTGGGGAGTGCCGTGGGAGGAAATTTTCCTTTATAGTGAAAAACCTGACTATCGATGTAGTTTTCCTCTCGGAAATCCCGGGGTGTTTTCTCTTACTCGTCGACAGTGTTGGGGTTTTTATACTCAGAGAGATGTGTTGTCATGATGAGATCCTTAAGGCCTGTGTAGTAGAGTATATTGGCCCATGACCCATGTTCAGTCCACCTTTCGAAAACCTTGAGCCTATTGTGTATTGTTTCAAAGAGAGTGTGGTTGAGGGTGTAAACAAAAGATTGATTAATATGTATTATGATGATTCAGTAAAATTTCTAGTTAAAATTGGTTCTGATTATTGTAGCATTTATCAGTTGCAGTTATATGTTTTAGAAGAGATTGAATCTAACATGTTGTCATATGGTTTAAAAAGAACCGTCATTTATATAGAAATATGAATTGAAAAGGGAAGAAGAAAATTCAAGCCGTAGAAGAGGATCCATAGGTAGAGACCGTAATGCGAGTTGAACTTATATATGAACATACCAAAGTTTTCACTGGCATCGAACCTGAGTACAAGTGGGGGGAGATATACCGAATGATCACTAATCAAAGCATCCCAGATATAGGGTTATATGATTTACCGATATATGCTAACATAGATATGTCAGTGATCATAAAATTTTTCACACGACCGAAACTTTTTCCATATGCAAAAGTAATAGGCTGGATCCTCCCAAAGGCTGATGTAACAAAAATGATTTTTTCAAATACGAAAGGATAGGGTTATGCTTCTTATATCCCATCTTATGTAGCTCAAGCCTACAACCTACCCACCCCTCAGAATTATCTAACATAAGAGTGGTTAAAAGGTCTTGTCCTAGATGTTTTGGATAATGTCCGAAGAATTATGGTTCTTATGAAGCATTTTCGTACAAGACCTTCTGAGGAATATGGAACTGCGCACCCACACACTTCTTATAGGTTGATAGAATTGATGTTGAGTAGGATCTTTGGGTGAGCAAATGGAAAGAACTACATATTAATATGGGTACCAGTGATTTTCTTTGTGGCCACTCAAGGCACTATTTTTAACTGGGCCAATATAATCTCCAATAGCTTGTCCTCATGCATAAGAGCAGCGCTTGGAGGAGTCTCATAAAATAAGTCGAAGTTTTATATGAGCTATTTTCTTATTGATTGTATTTTGTGCACACAGTCATTCCCAACCCTGAAGTTCCAATGGGATAAGACAAAAACTCCTGTCTATTCTGCATATCAGTTGTTTTGGGAACACAAACATTTCAACCATTATAAGAGTATTTGTGAAAATTTCATGATGCAAATATATAGATTAATCTTCCTTGCTGAGTGTGACTACATTTCTGAAGAATCCATGAAGATTGTACAGGATAATGGTCATTATTACCTGACAGAAGAAGGCCTATACCTAATTATTTTTGGTGGAACGAGGGCCCCTTCTCTTTTACCAAGATACGCCACGGACTATGTTATTCACAAGGAAGTCGAGAGGCAAATTTACATTGATGGGATATGTAAATTCCTTTTTGATTAGAAGAAGGATGTATAACCCCCACTCCCATTCTATATAGGTATTTATAAGTTCTCCAAGGTGAAGAGTGCACTAGATTTTGTAAAGGATTTAGAGTACTTCTAATTTCGAGAGTTAATTTTTCATAGGAATGATTTTGGGGATAAGGTTTATAATTATTGTGAGCAAGCAGTGGTACATTTTAAATATACAGATTACTGGGATAAATATGAAGAAATATTCTGCAATGCATGCAATATGACAACTCTTAGGAAAAGATTCAAGAAAAAGATAATGACCGTAGGCGGTAAGGGAAAAGATGTAGAGAAACAAAATAAGCAAGAAGATGAAGCTGCTAAGAAAAGGGAAGAGGAGTCACTCAAACTATCTCAATAATCAAAACGATGGTTAGAAAAAGAAGAAGCTAAGAAAAAGAGTCAAGAGGTAGAGGACCAGAAAAGGTAAGAAGAGGTTTAAAGGTTAAGACCGGAAGCAACTGATAGAGAAAGAGACTAGGGAGAGATAGAAGCTAAAGAGGTACAAAAAAATGAACATGAGGAACATGATCATGCAAATTTGGAGCAAACTCAGTCTTATGATGATATGTTGGAATCATTTGTCCCATCTAGCAGCACAACAGTAGGAGATCTAGCTCCGACATTAGGGATTGAACTAATCCCTTTCATCCCATCTGAAGAGGCAGAGGTAGCTGATTTAAATACCATTTTTTATTACAAAATTAATAAAAGGATTGACATGAGAACTGAGAAGAAGGTGGACACTGGGGAAAAGCAAAGAATCATTGTAACTGAGAAAACAATCATCCATGGGACTGACAAGGACCCAAGACTTCTTGCAAAGGTAGGTGTAGCCTTGGCCCTTGCAAATGAAGATAATGTGGATAAGATAATGACATATTTGGAACAATATAAGAAGAACGTTGTTTAAATGAAGGAAACTCTAAAAAGGGAAAGAGGTGATGGGAAAATCCTGAAGAGGAAGCATGAAGATATTCTAAGTGAGATTGAGAAGTCAAGAGAGGCATGCCAAATTTTACAATCTGATAAGGACGCTCTGATATTATCGATCAATATCATTGAAGGAGAAAAAAAAGATCTGAAGAAGTAAGTTGTAGAAGTAGAACAGAAAGAAGATGTAGCTAGCAAGAGAGTAGAGGAGATGGAAGTTCGAAACCTTTTACTAAGAGAACAACTTCAAGTGGAAAAGGAGAAATAGATGGATGTCACTCCTTTCCAAAATCAAGCCTCGTTGCTACAAAAGGAGATAAATTAGGTTTTTTTGAGTCTTGTAGGGGAGATGTATAGAGTTAAACAAACTGAGGCTAGATTGAAAGAACTAGCACTCAGCTCATCAGAATTTCAAAAAATATTATCAGAGATGGTTGAACTTTTGAAGAACCAGTTAACATGGATAGGAACCCATCCAAAAATTTTAGCAAGTATGCCTCAGAAGTCTACAGGGAGTCTTAAGATGGAGGCAGCCATATTAAATTTCGGGTGTAGAACCGTAGTCATATTAAACACTTCCATTGAGAAAACTATTGAAAAGTGTGCTGAATTATGAAAAGGAATACATTTTGTTCATAATCATTGTATGGTTCTAACAAGTTCCCTAGACCAATATTTCCCAGTCAAGGAGGAACATTTGAAGAACATGCAAGAGAGGCTACTAAAAGGGGAAGAAAGCATATCCAAGATTGAGGTTGTTAGCGAGGAAGAATTCTGGATCTCGGTTATAAAAGATTCAAGACACAAGCTCCTGTTAGAGGAATATTTGAGGTAGAATATACCGAAAGTGAAGGAAATCGAGTCTCATCTATCAAAGCATGAAGTGGCAGTGCATGTATTGGAACCTGTAGAATATCCGGTCATTGGTGAACAAGCACAAGAATGGGGTGTTTTTATTAAGCTACCAAATGGGCCCATTTAAATTTTTCTTATTCACAAGAAAAATATTATATCATTTTGTATTTATTCTTTTTCTACTAAGGAACTAAAAGACAAAATTTTGTAAAGGAAGAGTCAAGGAAGCCCAAAAGATTGGGGCAGCTCAAGAGTCATTTTTGTAATTTGTATAAGTATAGGTAAAGTAGATGTAGAGAGGAATTTTCACTAGAATAGTTGTTGAAGCTTATTGTAAGAAGAACTATTTCCTTTTATAATAAAAAAGATGGAATTTCACTGGAGAGGGTGTTGCATAAGTTTCAAAGCATGTTGTGTAAAGCTAAATGGAGAACTATTTCTTGTTTAGCATTATATACAATTTGTGAGATCATTCCTAACCTTCTGAAGTACTTCTGAGTTATGAATTATTTTGTATTATGTGATGAATCATATGCAACAATGAATGATGAATGTTTTAATATCACGGAGCTATCTCCTTGTTAACTTTCTGTTGTATGTATGTATCATGGATTTATCAGCTATCTGTAGAATACTCTATGCAAACCATACAGTACATTATTCATTCCTATTTTATATCAATCTTGCTCCTTAGGGATATGTTAGAATATATTAGTTGTTATTTTCTATTACTTGCATTTAATATTAGGGACTTGCGTTCGATACTTAAAAAAGTAAAAAATATAAACAATGGATCGAGCCGCAACCAGTAAAATAGATTTAAAAATTCACCTTAACTATATGGTAGTCGGACCACAAACCAAACAGATTTCCCATATTAAACAATAAACGATCTATTTGGGCATAGTTATTGGGGAGAACCCCTACTATCGGTACTTAGGATTTTTCTAGGCATCATCACCAGTTGAAAGAAGAATTTTTTTTAATCGCTAAGATGAATCTTTTGGTTATCTATGTACTCACATATACAGACATCCCCTCTTCCACCATGAAGGATAGAGGACTCCTAGAGAAGATTGGGAGAAGCTTGAAGACTTGTTTGGAAACCAAGATGAGATTCAGGAACACATTCTCTAGAACGAGTTGGTATCCTTACACCCAAACAATTTTGAGACAATGCAACAATTCTTTACTAATTTCAAGTTTCTTGCACTCCAATGGAGATAATGCAGAATAGAAAGAAAGGATGAGCATCATGTGCTCTCCATACTCACCAAACTAGTCCCTAAGTATTCTTTATCTGTCTCAATATTCCATTTAGGGAGAGCATCCATTCCTAATTGGAAGATTCCCTCACTTGATTCCTTTGTCAATTCCTTAATATAGGAGCAAGAGAAGTTGATCCAAATAGGAGTCATAAAGACCTTCAAATATCAAGCTCCCCTAGTCAAAGACTCTAACAATGCTCAAGATAAAGGGAATTCGAAGGGGAAGGAGCATAAAACAACTAATTCAAACCCTAAAGACAATCCGAATACTTCTCAAGGAGCATCTAGCTCTAAGAAAAATAAGAAGTTTGAAAAGAATATGTGTTCCTATGTATGAGGGTGTTTCACCTTGAATACTCTTCCATGAAGAAGAAATTTGGCGAGTTGAATTATCTGTTCAAGAAGAATAACATTTCTCTTCCTGAAAGAGAAAACAATCTTGATGATGAACATCATCCAGAAGATGATGAAAGGTTCCATGGATTGAAGGCTATCCTTGTTTAGTTAACAACATATATAATTGATTCTGGATCATCCAATCACATTGTTTTATCCAAAGAATATTTATCCATCCTCAGACTATCAAAAGGGCCTAATATTCACATCGGATATGATTCCCAAATTCTAGCAGAAGGAAGGGGTTCAGTCAGAGATAAGTATGGTGAGTTCAAAACTGTTCTTTACGTGCCCAACCTTGTAGCTAATATGGTGTTTGTTTATCAGATGAATCATACAGGATCTACCAAGAGAGTTACTATTTGATTCAGATACAGTTGATATCACAGAAAAAACTATAGGATAACTCATGGGAAAATGTATTGCAAATCATTCTACTAAAGGTTATGAGTTCTCATATTTTTTACCTGTCTCACCTCCTACAACTTAATTGCCTCATGCTAACAATAATGGCAACATTTCGCATGAGAGATATCACCATCTCAATTTCAAATATCTCTAGCAACTCAACAATGATAAAATGGTTGAAGGTTTACCTCTCATCCAAACTTCCAATGGAGTATGTTATGCTTGATTGGTAGGTAAGCATACAAAGAAGAGGTATGAAGTTGGGAAGGAACATAGAGCTGCCTCTATACCTTATTTGATACATAGTGATGTGGCTCGACCTATTTCCACAAACACCATTAATGGTTGTAGGTATTTTCTCACATTTATTGATGATTGTTCTAGGTACTACTGGATCTACTTTATGAAATAGAAATTAGACATTTTTGAGATTTTTAAATTTGTAAAGATATGGTTGAGAATATTTTCAGTAATAAAATCAAGTCTATAAGATCCGATAAAGGAGGAGAGTGCATCAAAAGAAATTTTGAGTATTTCTGTGAATCAGAGGGGATTTGAATGGAACACTTAGTTCCATACACACCAAAAAAAATGGTGTGGCTGAGAGGAAGAATAGATCACTGAAGGAGATGGAAACATGCCTTCTCTGTGGTAAGAATATCCCTCCTTCTCTTTAAGTAGAAGCTATAAATTCTGCTTCATATTTGTAGAACAGGGTGCCTCATAAATCAGTGGTTGGGGCCACTCCATTCGAAGCACTGCATGGGTATAAACCTAATGTCTCTCATTTGATATTTTTTGGTTCCAAAGATTTATATTGAATATCACTTGACAAGAGGAAGGCCTTCCATGGAAAAAAGTAGTGAATGCATTCTTCTTGTGTATGAAGAATATGGAAAAGCATACAAGTTGATGGAGGTTGCAACTAGGAAATGCTTCATTGAGCGAAGTGATTAGTTTGAAGAAGATCACTTGTGTGATGAAAAACCATCAAGAGCACAAGAATGTATAAAAACGCTTCCTCCCGTTTTTTATGATGAGAATTTGTTACATGTTTCACATTCAAATGAAGAGGATCAAGACCAGCATGATCATGTGATTGAGATTGAATCTAATGATATTCTAGATCCAGATCCAATATCCATTCCATCTCTAAATCCTAAACATAGATGGGCTCAAAATATTATTGATGTAGTATGAGATGGTGCTGGACATCCAAAAGATAGAAGGAGAGCGAGGTTCCATTATTAGAATGACATGATACAATCTCTCTCACATATTCACTCCATACAGAGTGGTGCAGCAAAATTCCAGGTCGATGCTACTTGATGATAGTGAATGATTAGCTTTTTGGCCTAGAGAAGGAGAAACTTAATCATTCTCTACCTTTACCACCAAGAAGAAACAAACAAATTCGTTAGTTTAGAGAGACATTGAGAGGTTCGCATCAAAATCTTCAAGACGCTTCTACACAAAAGGACCATATTGTTGCATAAAGATGCAAAATTTGTAGCGGTGTTTGGACAAGTTATTTTTCTAAGGAGGAAGCTTCTTTCTTCTAAATATAGCTTGTATTTTCCTATTTTTTGCTTACTTTGAGGGGGGGGTTTACCATGAGGTTTTCCCCTATTTCATGGGTTTACTAAGTATCATTTTTATCTTTTAGATTGTACATGGGTGACTTTTTGCCTTGTTTCCAAGGCCCATAGTTTTCCAAGTTAGGATTCAGGGGGGGTGTTAGGATTTATAATACACCCTTGACTAAGCCATCTATTACATTATTTTAGCCTAACTTAGTAGTTTTATTTAATTATTTGGGTCTACTAGTACCATTGGGACTAGTTGTCCTAATGGGCCCACATGTACCATATACTAGAGTGTGGAGAGTGCTGATAGAAGATAACTACCACTAACTGCACTTGTATGCATCAGTTTAGGTGCCTCCTGGACCAATCGCTACATTTTAGGAGCCACTGGGACTCCCGACACCAACCTACTTCAGCCAGTTAATGTTGGAACTAGTTAAGCT
The DNA here is from genome assembly GCA_001517045.1 of Pseudotsuga menziesii. Taxonomy (NCBI): domain Eukaryota; kingdom Viridiplantae; phylum Streptophyta; class Pinopsida; order Pinales; family Pinaceae; genus Pseudotsuga; species Pseudotsuga menziesii. The sequence continues at coordinate 215,310 of LPNX010581753.1, read as the reverse complement.
TAGTTATTTTCTAGTTACTTTCAGTTATATCACAATCAATTGAGTTAGCACCAATTATGCATAGTTGCATGTGGATAAGGTGCCTTTTCTCACCTACCACTTCAGTTAGACCGAGTTAACTGATTTGAACTTATTTCTTAACTAGATTTGAAATTGGGATATAACTACAGGAAATCCGATATTGATTGAGACATATTTAGTTAGCTAGTCAGACAAAGTTAGTCACATCCAGTTGGGAGATTCGAATTCATTCGTCATGATTCAATTTCTTTTCCTATGTAACACTATTGTAACATTGGATTATGTAACGAAGATAATACTGTAATTCTTTGAGAAATACTTTTCTGTTTCCTATGAGATTTGATTTTTTCAGTTTTCATAAGTCATTACTATTCATTGCATCAATAATTTTAGACTCATAGCTCGATGATCTAAATGGCACAACAATTCTAACATATTTCAGTATCAGCATTGTAACACATAGGTAGCTGAAAGTAATTAAGAAAGGTCATGGATAATTCATTGAACGTCCAATAAATGCCACCTATAAACTCTATATACCGTTTCTCCACATGACCCATGAGGGTGCATTGAAACAATCATAAATGAACAGAATCATGGTTCAACAAATTTGAAGAGAACCATAGGTGGAAAGCAGTAACATGCTCCCCAGGGTCCTAACCACTCTTACCTTCTAATTTGGAATGTCTGAGGGAAGCTTGGTGGGAAAAACTGACCATGTCGGATCATAAGATACTGAATCATTGGTCAATCTTGATATATCAGGAAAGTTTAGCATCACTAGGAAAGGGAGCGTAGGTTGGCTCATATGGTTCCACCATCCTTGATAAGACTGGCTCATGTAATTCTTGATGTTGTAAACACCATTGCCTTGACCACTGGGGTAATAGCCTCATTCTATGTGACCCATAAACAGGTACATGGGAATGTTGTAATTCAGAATACTTTGAGACTGGGGTGCTAAATATCCATAGTCGTATGACTAATAGGGATATTGAGCCTCATACACATAAGGTGGTACATAAGGTTGTTCATCACCTGCCGACACATAAGGAGGCACATAGCCTTGTGATACAAAGGTGTGGGTAGATGAGGGAAGAACATGGCTAGAGTTAGTACTATGATTCGAAGGACCATGTGAGCTATGGGGAGGATGTGACATTAAAAACACATTTTAAGGAACATGTGCAGTGGATGAAGGATCATAAGATGGAATATAACTAGTTCTTCCAATGTTCACATGTCCTGGGCCATTTCCACGAATCGGGACACTAGTATTAGGCCTAGGGAACGGGTATGAAGAGCCTCCCTCAGTAGGAGTTAAAGGTGCGATATGAAAACTACCAAAACTATCCACATGGAAAAGGATTGCAGTGCCCCTAGGTGTAGTACCAAGCTAAAAACTAGATCCATCATTTAATGATGAAACAATGTTGGGACTTGGGAAAAAAGGGAAGAATTCATGGAGAATTATACCTATGTAGGGACGAAGGGTGTAAAGTTGAAGAGGAAGGAGGTACGATAGAAAAAATATGATAAAAGGAAAGAGAATAATGATGCAACAAAAGAGACAAAGTGACATTGGATTAAAAGTCAGGTATTGGATTAAAAGTCACATATACACATAAACAAGTGTTTTTTAAGGACTTTCTTGGTTGATCAAAGTATAACTTGAGCAAGGGGGGTCCAAGGAGTTTGCAAAGGGACATGGAATGCCATAAATGTGTGATCTACAAAGTGTGGAAAAATCAGATATAACAAGAGAAAATATGATAGCCATAGGTCTAGGATGGTTAGGAACAACACTTGGATTTTAGACATTGCTCGGAGTATAAGGCCGGCAAATTTGGATTAGAGGATTAGCTTCTTCTCTCTTTATAGTATTTTGCATGCTTTTTGAAAGTGAATCTAACAAGTATGACTGAAGTATGTTTAGATTAATTTCATTCTATTTCAAATATGACTCATACTTAGATCTAAGAGACCTTTCAAAACTTGCTTCCAATTGCAAATCTTGAAAACTAAAAAATTCTTCTTGATTTTGAGAACATGGCATTTCAACTTGAGAAGTACCTACTTGTTCTTTACCTCGTCTTCTATGAATTAAAATTTTCTAGGTTTTCCACACTATATAAAATTTTAGAATATCGGTTACCTCTTTTATGTACTCTTTGGAAAGCCAAGATGTCATCTTCTGAATACCTTTTTCAAAATCAATGTGCAGTCTCTAGGGAAAATAAAAAACCAACCTCGAATGCAAGAAACTTTGTTTTTCCATAGAAATTCTATCTTCCTGAATAACTTTTCCGTTCTTCCCATGGCATTTTTAAACTCCCGTTCCCCAGCAACGGTTCCAAGATGTTAGCACTCATAAATTTCCCCCAGTTGTGAAAGGATAATACCAAGGTAACCACAAAACCAATATTTAGGAAGCAAGATGCATTTTTTATTTCCAAATATGGATCTCTCAATAATTTAACTCTCATGCCAGAAATATTTGCAAAGAAATGAAAGTTAACAATAAATGTGGATGAAACTGGTCCTGATTGGGCATGGAGTCATATATGACAACAAATAATGACAGCAGTGTTGCAAAGAAATTTAAATAGAGGCAGGGTAGCTACTTCTTCATAGTTAAAACGTTGGTTGTCTAGTGATAAGAAAGAATTTAGAAACAGTTCATTAATATGGGCGTCTCATAAGGATGAATCCAATATTAAAGTTAGAGGAAAAAGTTTGTTAATACTTGAAAGAAAAGGATTATAGCATATGAGTATTAATTCTAACCCAATATCAAGTCATCCAAGTATGAAAAAGATACCAGAATAAAAAGATTAATTAGAAGCACATTCACATAAAGAAAGGGAAAGTACAAACTACAAAGTAAATAACAAAAAAATCTCTATAAAATTCCTACTCAACTTTGCAATTTTATTGATCTTTAGAACTTACTTACAATACTCAATCTTTCTTATGGGTTTCAACCCTCAATACATTACAAAATGTTGCTTAAATACAAAATGCTCCATGAGATGATAACTACTTCTATGCTAAAAGTAGGAAAAATAAGTTCCTTATTACATTTGTGATTCTAACTCCTAACTAACTAACTGCTTTAGAAATTGAATACACAATTTAAACAAACTTATCTTCAACAACTCTCAAAATTCCTTTATTGGTGCAACTTATATTTTGTTTTCCCAAAATTTTCCACTGTTTTCCACTGATCAACTCCAGGGTATCCATATGGGTCAACCTAACATTTTTCATATATCAATATATAGAGTATCTAATCATTTTGATATTATCATTATTATAGATTATAAATTTTTAAAATATATTAACATTATTTAAATTATAATAAATATAATATATCTAAAATATTATTAAATAACATTATTAATGAAAATATAATAAATATATTATATGTAAAATATTATTAAACAATATTATTAATAAATTTTATGCTTTTAAGAAAATTTTAAATATTAAGAAATTTAAATAAAATAAAATAGTTAAAATAACATATTAAAAAAAATGAATTCCAAAGAAATATGTATACTCACCACCAACAAATCTAGAAATTATCACATTGTCTTTAGAAAAATATATCAATTAGGTATTTTCTTATTGATAATTCTTGAGAGAGCTTTGGGGCACATTTCCTGCATTATATAAATGAGGGGATGATGCTATATCCGTTGCCTCTTTGGTGTTCATGAAAATGGTGTGCTCACCTACATAAAAAAATGAAAGTAAAATGAAGTTGGGATAGAACAAGATGATTTTGTGATGGCTTATGCGAAATTGACATGTTTGAGCCACATGATGGGATAGTCATGCTTTTGGCATCCATCTGTTAAAAATAATTAGTTGGCATAAATATTTCTAAAGGATTAGAAAATAATATGTAGTAAGAAAATGCTCAAGAAATCAACCTCTTTACTAGATTTATGGCACACTTCAAACACTATACTCTTAAAGCTTAAGAGTGTATGAATCATCGATTGTACATTTCTGAAACAACACAAATTTCTTCGCAACTCCTCCCATTCCATCCGAAAATTGAAACTACTATCCAAAGGTAAAATGTCCTGTAATGTCCATCCGAAAATGAAAACTACTGTCCAAAGGAAAAATGTCATGCAATGTCCATCCAAATTTAGTCATGGCATCAACGAGATGTTCCATGTCCACACATCATTAGGAGTGGTTCTAATTTATTACTACGGGAATCTCACTTTTTCAGTGCTCGGTAAGAAGTAATAGATACCTCAGATTCCAATATCATGAACAGAGCGTCGATATCACCATTCTTATGAGCTATGGACCACCATTTCAGCATTATTAAATGAAGCGTATAGAATGAAGCAATCTGGTTATGTGATGGTCATGGCAATGACAAGTTTTGGCCACATTATCTGACAATCACACTATTATACCACCGAGAGTATGGGATGAAGAAGGCCGGTTGTGTGATAGTAATGGAAATGACATGTTGACACCGCATGATCGAATATCGTGTTTATAAATTTAAAAGAAACATAGTCATATATCACACATTTGAAAGTAGAAAGAAATCTTAGATTTCAAAATTTATAATTTTTTTAATTATAAACAAATCATATGCACAATAAAATCATTATTGAAATATTATATAACATTTTATCTTAATCACAGGGATCTAACTCTACCGGCAATGTCAATGCCACGAATGGCAATGTTGGAGTTCACTGCCCAAATTTGTGACTGCCGAAATTTTGAAAAGTCACAGCATCACCACACTGCTTCACCCTTTGACAGAACCAGATTATTAAAATATGAAGAGCTATTTTGATGTTACAGAATTGTTCCAGCAAAGCACATCTAATTTTTTAAGAGGGAACAGACTTTTCAAACTGTGTCGTAACAGATTGTAAATCATTTGAACGGAGAAGTTTGTTTTGTATAGCGGAGGGCCAATTATCACTTAATGGATGACTTAGTGGAAATCCAATAAATACCTAGCTTTTAATCATGTTTTGTATGCTGAAAATACACATCAAAGAGTAATAGAGATAGAGTTGAAACTATGAATTTTTTTTGTATAAATTATATTTTTACTCTCTTTCTGAATGTGAAAAACTCTGTTTTATATTAATGTCAGTTTGTTGTATAAGTTGGAGTTTATTTGTATTAATGTGTTTATTAATCCAGTAGAATATTTGTGATAAGTTTATGGACATTTTTTCAGGTATTTCTTGTTTTTGGGGTAGCGGGGTTCATCAAAAGTATGTCGAGTGGCTAATCGTTGGATGCAGAATTTAATTCCGCATCCAACGAGCTCTCTCGATTGAAATTTGAGTAAAAAAACGGAGAGATNTCTTTTCTTCCTCCAAAATTAATAAATATTATTTTATTATTTTAACTATTATTTTATTAATTTTTTTTAGGAGGCCCATTTTGAGTTGAAATTTCCTCTTATGGGTCTATTTGTTGAAACAAAAATCTCAAGCATTTGATATGTTTAAGGGTTTTAAAGCTATGGCTGAAAAAAGACAGTAACACATTTATTAAAGTCTTGAGATCAGATAGAGGAGGTGAGTATATATCAAATGAATTTATGGAATTTTCTCAATATCACAAAATTAAAAGACAATTTACTTGTCGCTACACTCCACATCAAAATGGTGTAGCAGAAAGGAAGAACCAAACCATTATGAGCATGGCTCAAAGTATGATGAAGGATAAGCATCTTTCAAATGAATATTGAGGAGATCTTGTTACTTGTTTAGTATACATTCTGAACAGAATCCCCACGAAGAGAATGAATGACTGAGTTCCTTAGCAGGCATGGAGTGGTAAGTATAGCAGCATATCTCATTTAAGAATTTTTGGTTGTGTAGCTTATGCACATGAACCTGAAAAGATGAGGAGAAAATTAGATGACAGAAGTGAGAAATGTATTTTTGTTGGATATAATGAAGAATCTAAAGCATATAGACTTTATAATCCCATCACTAGGAAGTATGTTATCGGAAGAGATGTGGTGTTTAAGGAAGAAGAAACATGGGATGAGAGAATTCATAAATTAGTTGGTGAGGAAGCTATAACACCTCACACAGAAGACGAAGCAGGTGAACATGGCACACATGAAGGGCAATCAACTCCACATACACCAGCAGTAAGGACACCAGCAAGAATTCCTAGAACTAATGAACATGGTGAACCATAAAATATTGGTAAACGGCAAGGAAAAATATCAAAGGTAAGTAATGAATCAAATCCTACAATAGCGTCATTAAGAAATAGAGTCAGAGGTCAGAAGACTAGAGCTTTAAGAGAACTGTATGATCAAAATTAGGGGGTAGATCAAGTTTCAAATTTTTCATTTCTAGCATGTGATCCTGCAGATTTTGATGAAGCTATTAAAAATGATGTTTGGATAAAATCAACAGATGAATAAATTGATTCCATAGAAAGAAACAATACTTGGGATCTTGTAGATTTTCTTCATTATAAAAATTGTATTGGTGTCAAATGGATTTATAAGACTAAGTTAAATGGTGATGGTGATGTTAAAAAATATAAAGCAAGACTTCTAGCTCAGGGGTTTAGTCTACAACCTAGAATTGATTATAATGAGACCTTTGCACTAGTAGTCAGAATTGATATGGTAAGAATGGTATTAGCTATTCATGCTCATAATAAATGGTATGTACATCAAATGGATGTAATGTCTACATTTCTAAATGGATATTTAGAAGAATAGGTTTATGTGACACAACCTCCATGATATGAGGTTAATGGACAAGAAGATAAAGTCTACATATTGAAGAAAACATTCTATGGATTGAAGCAGACACCTAGAGTTTGGTACATCAGAATTGATGGATACGTGAATAGTGAAGGATTCATCAAAAGTCCAAGTGAACCAATGTTGTATACAAAGGTAAATCAAGAAGTTAAAATACTGATTGTTTCATTATATGTGGATGATTTGATATTCACTCGAGATCTTTCTGTAGATGAGTTCAAGAAATCCATGAAAATAGAATTTGTGATGACTAATTTAGGAATGATGAAATATTTCCTTGGTATTGAAGTAAATCAATCTAAAGATGGTATTTTTATATGTCAATCTAAGTATGCAAACGATGTATTGAAAATATTCAGAATGTTGAATTGTAAGCGAGCTGTAAATCCAATTGCAATTGACACAAAACTCAATAAGGAAGACGATGGGTAAAAAGTTGATCCAATGTTGTATAAGAGACTACTGGGAACTCTTGTGTACTTAACTGCAATAAGACCTGATATAATGTTTGCAGTAAGTTTGACTTCAAAATTTATGGAATTTCCAAAGAATACCCACCGGAAAGCTAGAAAGAGGATTTTAAGATATACTGCTGGAATAACAAATTTTGGTATCAAGTATACATCTAATTCAAATTTTAAGTTGATTGTATATACTCATAGTGATTTTACAGGTTTTATAGATAATAGAAAGAGCACATCTGGATATGTGTTTAGTTTTGGATCGGGATCAATAGCATGGGAATCAAAGAATCATCCCATAGCGACACTATCCTCTATTGAGGCGGAGTATGTTGCTACAATAGCAACTGTATGCCAAATTGTATGGATGAGAAGATTTCATTTTGAGTTACAGCATGAACAAAATGAACCAAATCAAATTTTCACTCACAATAAATCAACTATTTCACTATCAAGAAATCACGTCTTTCATAAAATAAGTAAGCGTATTGATATAAGGTATCATTTTATCTGAGAACTTGTACATAACAATGAAATTAGTGTGGAATTTTGCAGATCTGAAAATCAGTTTGCATAGCTATTTACAAAACCATTGGAAAAATATTTGTTTGAGTGCCATAGGAAAAACATTGGAGTTTGTAATATGTAACAAAAAGTTAGTATCACAATTTTTTTCAAAGTAGTAATTAAGGGGGATAACATTGCAATTGTTAATTACTTCACTGCCCATATTTGTGGCTGCCATAATTCTGAAAAGTAACAACACCGCCACACCGCCTCACCCTCTTATAGAAACCAGATTATCAAAATCTAAAGAGTTGTTTTGATGCTACAGAACTGTTCCAACAAAGCACATCTAATTTCTAAAGAGGCAACACACTTTTCAAACTCTGTCAGATTGTAATAGATTGTAAATCATTCGAACAAAGAAGTTTGTTTTGTATAGCAAAGGGCCAATTAGCACTTAATGGCCAACTTAGTTGAAATCCTATAAATACCTAGCTTGTAATCATGTTTTGTATCCTGAAAATACACAACAAAGAGTAATAGAGATAGAGTAGAAACTCTGAAGTTTTTCTGTGTAAACTTTATTTTTACTCTGTTTCTGACTCTGAAAAACTCAGTTTTATTTTAATGTCAGTTTGTTGTAGCAGCTCGAGATTATTTGTGTGAATGTGTTTATTAATCCAGTGGAATATTTGTGATAAGTTTACGTGCGCACAAGTGATCAAAAAGTGGTTAAATAGTGAGTTCTGAGTAAGTTGTGCGTGAACTGTGAGTGAGTTGTGCGTGAGCTGTGAGAGTGTTGTAGGTGACTATCAACACCAATAGCTACCTAAAATATGTGTGTTAGTTGTTGTTAGCTATAATAGTAAGCTGCAACATCATCTGGAGTGTACTGTTGGCTATAACAACCAACTGCAACTGTCTTGTAGGAGTTTGCTTGAGTTTTATAAGCTCTGTGAGCAAGTCACAGTCAGCTGTAACAAAAAAGATGTGACAGAGCTATAAGTATTATTTAGATCTATTAGTGAAATTTTTAGTGTTGTTAAAGTAGAGAGCGACACTCCCATGCCTTCGCCACTAGCAAGTCTTCTCCAACTTTCTTTAAGGATAGTGAATGATATAATGTTGGACTTATTTTTAATAGTCCAACTCCAAGTACAGTCCATGGATGCTAATCCTTCTAGTGGGAGTATGGTTAAAAAAACCCTAAGAATAAAGAAAGAATATCAATAAATCAAACTATTTTTTTAGATGTTTTCAAATTATTTTCTTAGAATGAATATAAAAAATATCAATTAAAATATATATATATATATATAATAAAGGTTTTAAATTTTATTTTATAATTTAAAATAAATTAAAAAAAATATTATTAAAAAGAAGAAAAGAATTTAACTTTTTTTTAGTCTTTTACTAAATGTTTTTAATAAATTTTAAATTTGTTTTATAATAAAATTTAAATTATTTATTAAGAAAATAATAATTATAAGCTTTTGATTAATTTTGTTTTATTGATTTTTTTTTATAATAAAATTTAAATTGTTTATAAAAAAATAATAATTATAATCTTTTATTAATTTTATTGATTTTTTAAAATAATGTTTAAAAACTGAGTTGTTTTAGTTAATAATTTTTAATTAATTAATTAAATTATTTATATATATGTAAGATATAGTAAAAAAATTGTTTTTTATTAATATCAACCAAAAAATAATTATAAGTGCTTTTGTAATCCACTTCAACCATGTATGCAATAGTCTTTCCATTAAAAAAATAAAAAAGTTTAAAGTGTGTTTTTCATTCACATAAAGCAAGTTCTCACATGAGGAAAAGATTATTTAAGGTATGAGTTTCTTCAATGTTTTTCAATGTTCTAATTAAATTTAATTTTGTAGTAGTTCTTTAGTTTTTAAGTAATTGAAACTTATATGGAGTCCAAATATTATTTATTATTTTTAATCTAATATTTAAACATTGGGTCACTAGGAAAGGAAGAGGGCACATTTTAATTTTATTGTTTACTGTTCCATTTTTGTGCATGCATAAATTATGCCTTTCGCAAGTCGACATATCTCACTCATAGTGAGGGATAGATGCCACACAAACTTCCATTGTGTTATGATTACTCACATATGTTTTATTTCAATAACATTATATTAATCCAAACCCTAACAGTAGTTGAGGGGTGAGGCACACAAAAAGCATAAGGCTATCTTTACATTATTATGAGACAATGTTGACTATGTTTTAAAATACAAGACCATTAAGAATTTAAGGGGATTGATTCTTATTGTATTCTTTATTATTTTATAGTTGAACAAAGCATATAAAATTGAGATATTAAAGAAAAAGAAATGAATTGTAGTGGAATAGTGATGTTTTTTTTTCAAATTTCAATTCTGTTAGGACATAATTCCACTTATGTAGATCTGATTTTAATTAATTGGTTATCATTTACCTACTCATCTAGTTTTTGACCACTCCACCTATTGTTTTATGAAAACAATAAGGATAAAGAAAAATTCCATGGAGGAGAGGGTTTTTTTTGGTCAAATTTTATTTTCCCGTCAAAGCATGAAAGAAGTGACTTTGAGTAATCTTCTTCACATAAAGGGGCTAGTATCTCAATATAATTAGCGTGAGATATATTTCTCGACCATAACATCTTAAACATCCATACCTTTCTTTGGGTAGTGTTGTAAAGAAACAATTCACGAGGATATATGTAAAGGATATTGATACATTATATATATAATTACCTATAATGTTTCAAGTAGGTACTATAGTACATTTTTTTAATCCAAAATAAGTACTATATTAACTAGTAAGTTTATAAAATTCATTAACTTCTCAAATATATTTGAAATTTCTAAAAAAGACATTCCTATTTTTCTAAAATTTGTGCATTGAGTTCCTTATTGAATAAAATGTATATGACATAACATTATTTCCCCTTCTGCATGCAATTATCGCAACTATTTGTTGGAGTAAGAAATTAATTTAAAAAACAAACAATATAGCAACTTTGACATTTAGGGTGGTTGTATTTTGCCTCCAAAAGTCACTTTCGAGATAGAGGTTTTGGATTTGGAAGTGGTGTTTATAAAACCTCCCCTAATAGCACCGACGCTCATTTTTTTGACTTTTAGGGGCGATTCTAGAAGAGATAAAAGTCGCCCCTAAAAGTGAATTTTTGGGGCAGTCTCCAAAAGTCACTTTTGGGGGTAGTTTTGGCTTTGGAGGTAGTCTTAACAAAACTGCCCCTAATAGCACTAACGTAAAAAATTTTCCCACTTTCTTTAGTTCACGGTTTTATGGGAAGATAGGGCTTACAACTGCTTATGAAATTATTAACATAACTTTTGTTTTATAGAGAGCACCCTTGTTGGGTCTGTACTTAGATGCATTGGTTTACAAAGTGTGCTTCACAACCTCTCACACTTGGAATACTTTCGATTTTACTATAGTTGTTTGGTTTAAAGGGAGAAATAACTTTGTGATTTTAATTTTTGTTTTTGGATTCAAAAGATTGGATTTATAACCACGATATATTTAATAGTTTGGAAAACATTGCTAAATCCTTAAGATACGATATGTAAATTCAATTTTTGGAAAATAAAATTGACCCTACGGTCATGGTTCCTAGATCTTAATGGGATTTGGTTGTGATTGTTATTTGGAATCTCAGATCTCTAATTAAATGGTTGTTACTTATATCTAAGTATCATGGCTTTGTCTGTTTAATTTAAGTTTTAATCCAAATCTGTCGATTTCTTGTTATGGACACCCAAAAATAGAGAGTGTATACTTGTATTTGACTATATTGTTAAAAATTGTGGTTGTGATTTGTTGATTGTAGATCTTTCTATTCCTTTTTATTAGAACATATGATACTCATTTGATAGATTAAGTTGTTTTTCATTTTTAGCTAAATTTTTTATTGTTGAGTTTGGAGTTCAAATATGCGAGCTCGATGTTTGTTTACTTAACTTTGTTAATTGAGTAGTTTGCTTGATCGTGATCCCTTGTCTTAGTTGTAGTCTTTTTATATTTTTCTTGTCTCGGTATGAATACCCAAAACATAGATTAGGTTTATAAAATGATATGCGCATGATTTTAAACAGATATAGACTTTGTGTAGAAGTCTTTGACTCATAGAGGAATGTGATTATCTTACACTTACTTAGATCTAGTTATTAATTTCGAATATATATATATACACACAATTATAAACGATGGCAAATTTATCTATAGGTATTTAAAAATATATAAGAGATCTGTGATTCCCTACATTCTGTAAACAAGGATAATTTTAAGGGTGAAATTTATACCATGGGCTATTTTTTGGGGGTTTTTCTCCAAAAAACGATTCACCGTTTTACATTTTTTGAAGCCATGGTTCGCCCAATTTTGATGGGGAAATTTTTTTTCACCCTAAAAAACACCAAATTATTATAAAAATGATATAAAATCCTTGGAAATTAAAATATTTTTTCAAAAATATCGCCAAACAATTTTTAGTTGGCATTTTAAGAATTGGTAAGATTTGCCAACATTTATACACTTTTAATTAAGTATGCTTCCTTAAAATCATCCTTGTCTGTAAATAAATAACAACTTATACTAAGATCATATTATTGAAAGAGTTAAAAATATTAGAAATAGACACATAGCATAATTTTCAGTTTACAATGCATTTAGAATTCATATCTACTTTCATACTATGGTTATCAGTACTAAACAGTTAATAAATTTAGTTAGGAACCTATCATAACTATGGGGAAAACAAAATTGAAGCTATCATTCCTCCAAACCAACTCCTAGAGAAATCAAATATTGTTTTCTCCACAACCCCCAAGGTTGTTTTCTAAACCACAAAGACAAAATATGATCAATGTGCCATCTCTTTGCATCAATGGATCAATTCCATTTTATAGTATTTTTCCTAGGACTTGGTAATTTATGAGCCTCCTTATCTTTAGCACTTCACAAAGAGTATGGACCTGATTTTGGGGAAGATGTCTCTTGGATCACTAAAGTCCTTACTTAGCATCATTCACAATTTTTCATTTTCCCTTGTGGGTGAGCAAACACTCTTTCAACAACTACTTCAGTTATGTTTCCTCTCAGTATTTTAATTATTCAATAATATTTATAATCCATTACATTCATTTTGACTTTATTTCCAAAATATTAAAAAAAAATGTTATTCCAAATAATAAACAATTAACCATTGTTTTGGTGTATTATAGGTACCTATAGGTAAAAGAGTATCTAAATACTTTATCATTTGGTTATCTAGGAGCTTGGGTGATTTTACTCAATTCTATGGTTTTTCATTGAGTAAATTTCATGATAGATATACTTCTTATATGAAGGGATTAGTAACTCGAGTTCCATGTCATTAGAATTTACATTATTGTATAGTATAGGAAGTTAAAATAATGGAATTGTAAGGACATTGTCTTATGATAGTTTTGTGATCATTTGAGTTATTCTTGTACTTCTTTTAGTGGGAGGTAAGTCTTTCCTTTTACTTTAGATCCATTTATATTTTTGTTTACATGTTTCTACCACCACCCTCTGAGTTTGATGACTCACAAGTATATACAATTTTAAAGGTATGTAGTCTCTATTTTTTTAGACATATTAGCTCATGCAAGGATGGATTGGTGAGGATGTTTGAGCATCCTATTTACTTACTACAAGCGAAGAGGTGAAATATATATAATATTTTTTTTTACAATTTAATTCTATTAGTTATATATTTTTGTTTTATTTAATGCACATGTAATTAATTATACAATTGTGTTTAAATCGTTTTGTTTAATGTGTTGTATCGTTTAGCAAATATATAGTTGAATGGTTGCTTCATGCATAATTTTTGTAATGTAGAGATAGATGAGAACACTGAATCAATTTAACACTTCTCATCCACCTTGAACATCTCTTTCTCTACCTCATCCACCATCATATCAGCCCCCCTTATGCATCCCCCTCCCCCACACGTGTAGCACATTTGAACCACTAGTTCTATCAGTCATAGANTATATATATATATATATGTATATGTATGTATGTATGTATATATATGTATGTATGTATATATATGTATGTATGTATGTATATGTATGTATGTATATATATGTATATATATGTATATATATATATATATATATATGTATATATATAAGATCCTGTAAAGATTGGCACAGTAGAGGCCGGAGTTAGTGAAAAAATGCTCAAGAATTCAGACTTATAGGAGAAAACGCCGAGGAATGGAACAAATTCCTAAATTTGTTAGTATCAAATCATATCCATCTCAGACGTGATCAAGATAAACTGGTGTGGACAAATAATCCTAACACTGGTCAATACACAGCGAAGTTAGGATATCAGGAAGCCTTCGAAGAACAAGCAGCATTACGAGATAAATAGTGGTGATGGAAAAAGCTGTAAAAGATCCAGTGCCCACTAAAAACCATGATTACGAAGTTGCTAGCCCTTTCCAACAAACTTTTAACATAGGAAATACTAGAAAAGCGTGGCTTTGAAGGACCAAGAATTTGTCCATTATGTAAATACAGTGATGAAACGAGCTCTCATCTATTCGCTTCCTGTTCTTATGCAGGAAGCGCTTGGAATGGGATGATAAGAAAATTAGAAGCATACAAAGTACATGAAGAAAATGTATCATTGGAAGAAAAAACCAAATCATGGTGGAATGATGATGGGGTAGGCCCCTTTGAAGCTTTTCCAATTATATTTGTCTACAGTATATGGGAAGCGAGGAATAAAGCCATTTTCAACAATACATGGATTCCTCCTAACATTGTCATCCCCTTGTTAATGAGAAAATTATAGGAACACAATAAGGACATAGGAAAGACCAAAATCAAAATAATCAAAATGCCAAAAATAAAGAAAGAGATGCCATGGGATTTCTTCGACGGAGCTAGTCATGGGGAGCCTCCATTAGGAGGAGCTCGAGCAGTAATTTTCATTCCATCAACTAGAAATATGAAGATAAAATTCGCAACAGGAGAAACCTCAAATAACAAAGCCGAGTTATCTTCTTTATGGCCTACATTAAAGGTTGCAAAAAAATATTAGATACATGAAATCTAGATCTATGGAGTTTCTAAAGTAGCAGTTGGCTGAGCATATGAAAAGAACACCATAAGATCCCCACACTTACAACATTTGCTAGCAGAAATTCAGACACTAAAAACCAGCTTTAGAAGGATTTCGTTCAGCCATGTCTATCGAGAACTAAATATGGAAGTTGTTGCTCTTTCAAAACAGGCGCTAGCTAATGAGGCTGATCTAATGGAAATAGAAGAAGTGTGAGAAGGAATTTTAGCATTCCACTATGAAACAATATAAATAGTGCAGAAGGTTTTTTGCAGTTTTGAGCGAGATCATAGTAAATGACAAACATAAATGATGATAATGATTATTGTATCAAACAATCCTTCGTTATTAAGGATTGTAGTTTTGAGATAGTACGAACTCAATGTTCGTTATGATGTAAGCTTGCAAAAGCAGTTCATGTTTAATTCAATGAATAAAATGGTTTTTTTCTTAGGAAATATATATATATATATCTCAATGGTATTAATTAAAGTGACAAAAAAGAATAATAATGGCTCTGATTAACATATATAAAACATATTATTAAAAATATGTTATTCTACCACCTTTTGAAACAATAATACTATTATGATAAAAAAAATTGAATATAATAGAATTAATTAAATCAATTAATATGAACATTGTAACAAAATTGAAATAATAAAAAAATTAATTAACAAGAAATTGTTGAAAATAATTATATATATATAGAAATTATACATAATATTAGTCATATATATGTGTGTGAATGAAATGATATAAAAATAATAAATTTGATATTATAAAATATAAAATGTTTAAGAATGTTGTTCATTCTTATACAATTGTGTTATTAATACATATTATTAATCTTAATAACTTCAATATTAATAGTATGAATATGACTTTAAACTTAAATCAAATATAATGCAATAATGTTTAAGTTAAAATTATTATTAAGGTTTTGATATAATAATAATAAAGTAATATAAATGTTTTTTTTAAAGTATATTAATGTTAAGGATTTTTAGATAATATAATAGTATTTGTGTTATTAATTAAAATTGAATACATTACTATTAGATAATGAGATTGTGTTAATTCTAAAAATGTTCAATAATTACAATGTTATGATTATGATGATGATGATGATTAATGTTTATTGACACTAACTTTGGTCTATGAGTCTTTAAGAAGGAAAATACTTGGTTTACTTTAAAATCTTGTTCTTGTGCTGAAAAAGCTTTACAAGAATCTTTCGGAGCTCATTATAATTTTGGCAAGTTAGGACGTTATAAAGGTTTGGATTTAGCAAATACTGTGAAACTCACATTTAATGTGGGTGTAAGAGAAAGTGATTTTCATCATCAACATCCATATACTCACACATATGAAAACCCCTTTCCGCCCATGTATTTTTAGGAATGGAAAATGCTCTCTTTCACTATGGATTTCATGAGAGTTCGTTCTAATCTTGGCTATATTAATTTTTTCTTCCGTGAGCTAGTTACTATTGAGAGATACTTCTCATCCTCCACGTTAAGACTAATGACCTCTTTAGAGTATCTTAATTTTCTCTTAACCGCTAAATTATCTTCATACTAGAATTTCTCTTTCAACTTAGAAGTAATAATATTTTTGAAGTAATAATATAAGTATTAATATTCACATAAAAAAATTTAATATTAATATTAAATTGATTAATATTAATAATGTGAATAGTATTGTTTTTTTTTGTGTTGGCAAAGTGGTGGAACCGCCTGACTAGCAGGGTTGCCATTGGCTAAGAAACTATGAACCAGGGGCATATAAGCCATTAAAATCACCCAGGGATCTTACCCGGCCTAGACCGTACCAACTATTAACAGGATTAGAACCGATGACCTTTCAGCTTAGGAGGCGTCTTAACCATACCCCGCCACCAATTGTTCTACATCTCACGGATAATGTGAATAGTATTGTTAATATTAATATTATTTTTTAATAAGATGAGGATGAAAATAAGGATGACTATGATGATGAAATGTTTATTAAGGATAATCTTAAGGATAATCTTAAAAATATCAGTATCAATAATAATTAATTTTAATAATCATATTATTAGCTTAACAATAAGAATATTAATATTAATATAAATGAAAATAATAAATTTTAATATTAAATAGAATCAAATCTAACATTATAATTATATGCATTAAACAATTTTCTTTGTAACAAATTAATAATATTGATTTTTAATAAGAATGTTATAACTAATATCACATAGGTTGTGATGCATGGAAGACTGTGTTTCTTTGAAGCGCGGCTAGGGCTTCCCTAGTCGCTACTCTTGGCCTGTGTTTTCCCCTGGAGGGTGATCTGGATTATTCTCGAAGGTTTCTTTTCTTCACCTAGACGATGATCACACTGCTACAAGCAGGTTTCCTACGTGCTTCCATGAGCTTCTATGCACAGCTTTCTTGCTGCTGCATAGTTTTCTGTGAGTGTTTGTTGGTTACGACTCCTCTCCCTGTGGCCTATCTTCCATGGGTTGGTTTCTCATTTATGGTTATTCTAAGATATGGATATTCATGACTAGATTCAGGAATTTGAGGCCCTATTTCAAGACGATGCTCCACACTATGCTTCTCTATCTCCCTCCAAGTTTCTGAAAAAGATTGATGAGATCTCCTCTTTGGAGCTCTCTCCTTCGGATCCAAGCTCCTTTGGAGCTATGCAAGAAATTTCTCATTCTCTCACAGAAATCCCTCATTGGAAATTTTACGGGGTTGTGGCCTAGCCCAAAGGCGATGGAGATTTGGATTGGAAAACACTAGAATCCTATTTTGCAAGGATGGGTCTCTCTCTTTGTAGCTCGTAGGAGTTATTTTGTTTTTCTATTTTTGAGTAAATAATAATGAGATTTAGTTTTTTGATTGGGTCCTTTCTTCATGGGATGGAAAGGGTTGTTTGTTAGCCCCTTGGAGTATCGGCTTTAACCTAGAAGCATAGATTACAACTGCTCCAATCAGAGTGAAACTACGTCATCTCCCACTTCATCCTTGGGGGGAATCTCTCTTGCTCACTAGGGTGCTACGTAGATATATGATATCCAAAAGGGGGTCACTTGACATTTTCCCACATTTGCATAGAGGTAAATATCGAAAAAGGGCTTCCTCAGGCCCTAAATCTTACTTTAGGAGAATGGTGCCACATCCCAGAATTGAATTACGAGTAGATTCCATTCAAATGCAACTTTTTCCATGTTTATGGCTACTTTTCCAAAAGCTTCCCCAAGCTTTCTGAATATCAACAATCAACAATTTCCCCTGCACCTAAACAAGCAGAGTTCCATACGGTCACTAATTGACGCTGACCTTCCCAATGAAAGGAACCTCAAGCTTCTCAGCATAAGGATATCCAACTCCTCAATATCCTCCTCCTCGTACAACAATCTCTTCTTCATTGGAAAAAAAATAGGTTTAAAGCTTTGCAGGAAGTCGAAGCTCAAGAATATGAAGTAGCAGAAGATCATCATCCTTCTTTAGTTTTGTAATTTTCATATTTTAGTTCACGAGAAAACCGATTAATGCAACTCTAACCATTCTTGTAGAAAAAGGGAATGTTACAACTAATATTAAAATTAAAATTGATTGACTTATATAAACTACTCACAATAACATTAGCTTTATAATATTCTGTTATGTTTTAGGTTGTTACTAAAATTTGTTTGACATAATGCTATGATATGGTTTACTTATGTTATATGTCATATTATTATAATAGTAAATGATTATGTTAAATTGGAATGGCAGCCATGATTAATCATGTTGTATTGCAAAGATTGTTAAATGATTGTTAAATAATAGTGTTATGTGTTATATGAGATAAGAAGTCCACATTGCTATATATTCACATTAATTAAATGTTAATGTTAACATTTATGTTAAATCCATAAGGTTAGATAGATGAAACCAACCAAGCAATTCAACACTCTTCCTTCACTTCCATCTATTCCTTATTAATGAATCAACCTACTAGACACGCTACTAATAAGGTACACTTATAATCTTATTAAGTCTAAATTAATTAGGATACAACCATGCACACATTGCTATATATTCACATTAAATAAATGTTAATGTTAACATTTATGTTAAATTCATAAGGTTATATAGATGAAACCAACCAAGCAATTCAACACTCCTCCTTCACCTCCAACTATTCCTTATCAATGAATCAACCTAATAGACATGCTACTAATAAGGTACACTTATAATCTTATTAAGTCAAAATTAATTAGGGTACAACCATGCAAACATAATTAACACATATATATTAATTGTTATTATATATATGATTTAAATTTTATAAGTAACTTATGGGTCAACCTAACATTTTGATGTATTATCATTAGTATATATTATAAATTTAAAAAATATATTAACATTATTTGAATTATAATAAATATATTATATCTAAACCATTGTTAAATAACATCATTAATAGAAGTATAATAAATATGTTCTTAAATAATATTATTAATAAATTAGTGTTTTTAAATTAAATTTAAAATATTAAGAAATTGAAATAAAATAAAATAGTTTAAAAAATCATATTAAATATGATGAATGTAAAGGAAATATGTAAAATCACCAGCAACAAACATGAAAATGATCAAATTGTCTTTAGACAAATATATCAATTACAGCTTTTCCAATTGATAATTGTTCATCCAATTGATAATTGTTCATCGAGCTTTAGTGCACATTTGCTGAATTATATAAATGATGGTATATCATTTGCCTGTTTGATGTTCATGAAAATCGTGTTTCCACATTCGTTAAAAATGAAAGTAAAATGAGGCGTATGAGATGGAACAAACATGTTTTGTGATGACTCTCGTTCAAATGACATGTTTCAGCCACGTGATGGGATAGTCATGCTTTTGGTATCGACTCGTTAAAAATAATTTCTTGATGTAAATCTTTCTGTAATAGCAGCGAATAATGTGTAGTAAGAAATCCAGAAGAAATCAAGCACAAGAAATCAACAGTTTACACCAGATTTGTGGCACACTTCAATCACTACACCCTTAAGAAATCCAGAAGAAATCAAGCACAAGAAATCAACATTTTGCACCAGATTTGTGGCACACTTCAATCACTACACCCTTAAAGCTTAAAAAGTGTAGGAATTATCGATAGGACTTTTATGAAACAACACAAATTTCTTCCCAACTCCTCCCATCCCAAAATGGAAACTACTCTCCAAAGGAAAAATGTCCTGCAATGTCCATGCAAATTTACTAATGGCATCAACGTCATTTTACATGTCCACATGGCTAGATTCTTTATACATAGTTAGGAATGGTTGCAATTTAGGAATTCTCTCCTTTTAGTGCTTGGTAAGAAGTAATAGATACACCATTCTCCCCAGTATCATGGGCAGAGCCTCGAACTCCCCATTCTTCTGAGAGCTATGAAGCAGCATTTCAGCCTTATATAAATAAGAGTATCTCAGTTGGCTCTGTGGTGTTCATGGAAATGGTGTGCTCACCAACATCAAACGCATGGCAGTAAAATGAAGCTTATGGAATAAAGCAAGCCGATTCTGTGTTGTGCATGGAAACAACATGTTTGGGCCACATGATTTTATGGGATGAAGCAAGCCCATTGTGCGATAGTAATGGAGATGGCATGTTAGCAAGGCATGATCGAATGCCATGCTTTTGGCATCAGTGAGTTAAATATTTATAAAATTAAAAGAAACATAGTCATATATCACACATTTGTAATTGGAAAGAAATCTTAGATTTATAAATTTATAAATTTTTTAATTATAAACAAATCATATATACGATAAAATTATACTTAAAATATTATATAATATTTTATTTCAATCACAAGGATCTAACTGTGCCCGTAATGTCACTGGTAGGAAGGACAAGTCTTCTCAAAGTTTCTTTAAGCATAGTGAATCAGATAATTTTAGACTTATTTTTAAAACTCCAACTCGATCTAAAGTCCATGGAGTTTTAGTGGAAGGATTTTTAAAAAGCCCAAAAGATTGTAAATCAAAGGATTTTTTTTGTTTTTTTTTCAAAAGAGTTTTTTTTAAATATATATATATATAATAAAAATAGATATTTTTAATTTTTTTTATCAAAACAGTTTTTTTTTAAATAAATATGAAAAATATAAATCTAATATATATATATATATAGTAAAAATAAAAGTTTTTAAATTTATTTTATAATTTAAATTAATTTTTTGCAAATTGTTATTAAATCTGGAAGAATTTTTTTTAACATTTTCAGCAGTTCTTTTTATAAAAAAAATTTAAATTATTTATTAAAAAACAACTAATTATGGTCTTTTTAAACTAATATTTAAAAAGCTCAATTATTTTAGTTATTAATTATTAATTAATTAATTTATATATTTAAAAGCTCAATTATTCTAGTTATTAATTATTAATTAATTAATTTATTATTATATAAACATTGCATTTTTTTTATTAATATCAACAACTAAAATAATTGTAAAAAGGAATGGTTTAAAGTGCCCTTTTCATTAAATGAAGCAAGGTGTACATGACGAAAATATTATTTAAAGTATGGCTTTCTAGAATGTTTTTTATGCTCTAATTAAATTTTGTAAAAAACTAATTCTTTACTTTTAAAGTAATTTAAATTTAAATGTAAATGGATTCCAAAGATTTTTTCTGAATTTCGATGTAATATTTGATTTGGAGTTATTTAATAAGTTTTTCTACTTTTTTTTCTTAATGAATATGTAAAGATTGTGTTTTATATATATAGATAATCTCTCTCTCTCTCTCTCTCTCTCTCTCTCTATATATATATATATATATATATTACATACAAGAGCTGCCAAGGAGCAAATTTTCCTAGCGAGATTCGAACCCTGGTGGAAAGTGAAATAACCAAATCTCCCATCCACCCAACCTATGCCCAAGGAGAAAATGTCCTTGGTGAGATTCAAACCTGAGTGGGGAGCACAATAACCAAATCTCCCAACCACATGAGCTACACCCAATGGACACACACACACACACATATTCGTATTATAAATTCTATATGTCATTTACAACAATAATACCTGAGTAGGGAGGATAACACTCCATCCCATAATATTTCTCTCTATGAGAGCAACATATTCACATATATGGCCATTTAGGGTTACGGTAATAACAACTTGTAGGAGATTCGAGTTGAGCCACATAAAAATTGGAACTGTTCTTTTAAATGGATATCACACTAACTTAAACATTCAGCTACACAAAAAGGAAGAGGAAACATTTTAATTTTATTGTTTATTCTTCCATTCTTTTTGTACATGCATAAATTATGCCTCTTGCAAGGCGGGATATATCACTCATAGTGAGGGCTAGCTTCCACATAAACTTTGATTGTGTTACCGTTACTCACACATGTTTTCTTTGAAGAACATTGTATCACTACTACATATAGGGGGTTTATTAAGACAATTTATTTCATACAATATTTATGTAAATTTCTCTTAAGAAAAAAAAATTGTGTATTTTCTTGAGAATTGTCTTTAAACGGGTGTCTTAAACTATTATCTTAAGTTATTGTCTTAAACTATTGTCTTGAAATCAAGACAATAGATTGTCTTAAATTTGAGAAACTCTATTATCTTAAATTTAAGACAATAGTTTAAGACAATCGTTTAAGAAAATAACTTCAGACAATGGTTTAAGACAATAACTTAAGAGATTAGTTTAAGAAACCCGCTTAAAGGCAATACACAATTATTTTTTGTCTTAAGTTTAGACAATTTACATAATTGTTGCCTCAAATATTGTCATAATACCCCCTCTATCTAATAATGATTGAATGCAACTATTTATGCTAGGGTGTGGAGGAATTGAACCACCAATCTTCTACATTATATAACACAGATGCTCTACCTTTGAGCTAGCACCTTGTAACTTCATATACAAGAAGAATATTTTTTTGGGTTAGAGTTTTTTTAAACAATGAGCACAAGAAGCATCAAGAAATAGCTTCTTGAAAAAAATCAAGGTATGGAGTGAAACAAAGTTTGATTTACTCAAAAAATAGTGGAATCAATTGTATATGTATCGGCTCACAATTAAGCATGAAAAACAAAGTAGTGAGGAGCATAGGGGGCTACATGCGGTAAGACGAGTCAACATGGATGACCCATGGCATTCAAATGGTCATATAATGCTCATTGATGGTACATTGGATCTATACATTCCGTACTAAGACAAATCCAAGGAAAGAAAGATGTGTTAAGATGCGATAATGGGTATTTACCAATTCTAAATGTTGATGATCAAATTGGCTAGTGACAAAAGGATACTACACTTTCTTGCAATATGTTCTGCACTAAAAAACATAAATATTTATTTTTTCTAACACATAGCATTCCTTACATCAAATCTGGAACTTTAACATGATAGAAAATATGTTAGCTTAGTGATTAGGATCTTGTAGTATAAACTATATATTTTTCTCATATAATCATTCCTCGAGCCAAATTTGTAACTTTTAAAGCATATCATTTGGTGATTGTACAAATAAGATACACTATGCAAATTAAATTGAAATGAGAAAGAAGCTGAGGGACCTACATCTCATAGCATAAAACATATCCATCAAAATAAACAATTTGACAAGATAGAATACTCACCAATGTTATTCCCAACAAATACTGTAAATGGAGAAAACCTGTTTCACAAAGCCTACACTTTATAAGAAAATAAAAATAATGTTATATATTACAAACTTAATTTTAGTTGGACTAGCCAAAATATAATGAAAACTAATTAACAAAATCAACATATAGATGTAAAGTGGGTGAGTTGTCATCATCTGAGGATACAATAAGTTGTGTTGAAGCTTCAAGATTCAATTGTAAAATAAAAATTTGATTTCTAGCTGCATCCACATATCTATTAACTTAAATAGGATGGGAGTGTCATTTTTCCAAAGTTAAGAATAAAAGCTAGAAAAATATCAACCAAACTCTTTTATGAACCATATCATCAAAGACGTGTTTACTGAACATTACATGTAATTAACAGGTGCATTACCTAATGACCAGTTTCTAGCTTCTTAAATCCCAAGCCACTAGGTGTAATGTACACAAACTTGAAAACTGTCATAATGTATTATTGAACTATATGAAGCAGATTCCAATATATGATGAACCTTCTAATTCCAAGAGAAAAATGAGTTACACTGAAAAAAAAAGTACCATTAAATGTCCCTGGAAAAAAGTGTACCATTAAATTATTGAAATTACACTGATATTGTTCACCTAATGACAATTATCCAAACCATACTATGGTACAAGAGCACACTTTCAACAATGGAAAATGAATAGGTATTGTACTATGGAATATGTGAGACATAAAACTCCCCATCCTCACATTCAACGACCAATAATTTTGGTGGATTTGTATTGAAGTCCAAACTATGGACTTGTAATCAAGAAATTGGGAAGACTATTGCATTACTCACAAATAAAATTGATAGAAAACTTACATCCCCAACAATGAATAAATGAGGAAATCAAGAAAACCACATGTTGTATGAGTTTTTGAATATGTTTTAATAGCACCCTTATTGTCCTATGAACATGTCAGATAGTCTTACTCTAAAAAACTAAACAAAAATTACCATCCCACTAGCATACTTGAGTTTGGCATAGAAGTTTGCAGAGGAGTCATGCATCTCCCCATTGCCAATCCCAAGATTCAATTTCTGGAAAAATATCACCCTTGCAACAATAATCGGAACGAAAGTAAATTAGTTACCAAATAAACAAGAAAATAAATTAATTTCATTCCTCTCCAAACTAAATTAATAGTTTGGGGTGATTGTTATATTTCCCCATAAGGACATTACAAAGGAAACTGTTTTGAAGTCAAATTTCTTCTACTAAGCACATTTGTCATAATTTTTCAAATGATCTTGCTCGTATATGTTAAGATAAATGAAAAGTCAAAAAAGAATTTTGAAAACATATTGCACATTGTATATAAACATCCTATCATTCAAATTAGATTTGTTACGCCCATATTTGGTAAGTATCTTAGAGAGAAAGAGATTGCATATGCACTACCATCCCACCAATTACACAACTATTTCGAATAGGGGACTCTATAGGGTCAGAGCTAAAATTAAGATACAATCCATCCACAAAGCTAATGCTAGGCATGATCCAAGAGAAATAAGTCTAGTTGTTGGATCTCAGCCTATGCAAATTCCAAAAAATGGTGAGATATGGAAGCAACAACATACGGAAGAACTTGCAGCTTGGAGGGACAAAATTGTCCTATCTCTTTGATCAAAATAGCGGAGAGATGATTGCAGTGACTTCTGCAGAGTGTCACATGATTGTGATGTTTCATAAGGATTTCCCTTCCTACCCCAACTCTAAGTAAGTGCACCCATGATTGGCCTCAACTTACCATCCAATTGTCTCAAATATTTCCTAAACTTGAGGGATTATTTTTACAAATCAATTTTATTCTAATTGGATACAACAAATTTTTAGAAAGTAAGTCATTTTCATCAAATTAAAACTTTTAAAATTTTAATTTAATAAGAAAAATAAAAATAAAAGAATACAATGTAAGACAAAATCAAGGAACAATTTTAAATTCAAACATAGATGAAGCATACCATTCAAGTCATTCTATCAAAATCCTTGACCACATCAGTAAACTTAATTACATCCTCCTTATTAATTGCATTAGCCAAATCGTGAAGAAAAAAAATAAGTAATCTCTAGAGCTCAAAATTCAACACAAAGACTATCGTATATTTTTGTTACAACTAGGTATCTTGAGACTACCATATTTATCCAAGTTTGCAAAGAATGTTTTCTTGATAAATTTAGAAAATTTTAAAGGACTTACAACTAGGAATTTGCATTCTTTGGTACCTAAAAAATATGGTCAAGTTTATGCATTGATAACCATAATCAATGTCAACAAGTAACATAAAAAATTTCAACAAGTAGTGCATCTACAATTTCTTAGATCTGTGACAAGACAGTAAAGTAATTAAGCTTTCTTTTTTATATTTGTTTATACTTGAGCATAACAATGATCTAAGGAGAGACATTTTCAGCACTCATATCAGCAATATGAGGTAGAAATGAAGCCTTGTTGTCATCCCTATTGGAAATTCTAGTAAAAACGGTATGGGAATTATTATAAGGTATTATCTTATGGAGTGATTTTATTTCATGCAACTAGAAGTGCAACATGTTCTAGTATATAGAGGTAAATTTTGTGCATTTTCAAACAACAATAAAACCATATCATTTCTAGGAATGGGTGTGTTCAAAGTTGAATGTTACTAACAACTCTTTTATGTGTTCAAGTATGTGTCTACCTATGCCTAAATACGTCGGCTAATATTTGTATGAGGCACTTTCATGCTCCCCTGTTTGGCTAGTCAAGCTCTTGAATACTGCAAAAATTTCTCTACTTGTTGGTGTACATTCTATGGCCAACAATTATTTTTCCCATCAATTTTTCCATGACATGTAAATATTTAAATGTAATTTATCATAAAATAAGAAATTTTTTATTTGATTTTATTCTAACAATAGAAATCCAATTTCTCTAGACCAAAATACCAATCTCCCAATGATGATATTGGTTTTTGTTGGTAATCCAATTACATCATTTGGATGAATTCCTCACCATTTACACCATCTTTTGCCAAATCCCCAAATTAATGGGAACTACATGAATTTGTCTGTTAATTGAAACTTGAAAAGATAATTTACTAGAAACCCATGGGGGTTACAAAAATTTGTAATAAGTTTAATTGAGATGAGAAGTTGTAAATGGAAGCTCAAGAAATCAAATGCCCATGGTACTTACTTAAAATAAAAATATAATTTTCTAGGCAATACCACAAATCCAATAATTGCAAAGTTGGGTATTTCTCAAAACATAATCCCAAAGCTTCATATACATATTCAAGTTGAGGCCATGGACATGGCATCTTAAAACTATTAGAACATCTCCACACATCACACATTCTAAATCATGGATTCGTAGACATGTAAAGTAGAACGAAAGAGTGTGTGTATACAAATGAATAATAGAATTTAATGAAACTGACCCGTGCAAATGGTGAATCTTCATAGATGTTGCAATCTTTATTGATGAAACAAAGGTGTACACTGCATATGATCTTTTGACTAACTTACAACTACAAATAATTCAAGTATATTTTATGGATAAATATTTTGTCTCATTGTTCTAGGTTGCATTCATGCATCATGTTCTTGACAAGTAGCTCCTTTCAGGTCCAAACCCATACATTTCGACCATGGGGCATGCCTTAAGCAAGTATACCATTTTCTTATGTTCCAAGTCCTAGAAGCATTCTTGTATCTCAATTAGGTTCTAAGATTCCATCTAAGGGCAATCTTCCATGACCCAAGATCTTGTTCATATCCCATCCACCCTTAAAGTGACTCCTCTAGGGTCCAAGCTAATGGATTTTTTCCCTAAATCATTATTTGGCAATAAGATTGATCTTCTCTGTTGCACCATTCATAGAACTAGCCATGTGTCTAACTCATGAGAAAAATATTGTTTCTATATAGGTTGTCTCATATTCTAAGCTATGCTCATGTATCATGTGCCTTATAATAAATTCCTTTAGGGTTGAAGGAACTATAATTTTTCCTTAGTGGATGTCCTACGAAAGAAGACCCATCCTTGGTGCATCAAACCTTGGAATTACTCCCATATTCATCTCATGGGAAAAATATCCATTTAAAAAAATATGGTGTCATGGTTGAGGCCACATGATTGGTAAATTACCCTAGGAAGCAATGTATAGGGTCTAAGTCTCATTCATAACTTATATCCCTTATAATTAGCTTAATAGAGCCCGTGTCTTTTTTTCCCTTAAACCTCAAGACTTGAGGGACGTGACTCTCCCTTTCTACATCAAACCTCAAGATCAAGCATGCATTCAAACCAATATCAAATAGCAATTCATAAGGGCCTATATTATGGTATAGGTGGAAGCATGGTCCATTTCCCTTAGGAGTAGCTCATTTAGAGACTAATTCCCTAATTTTCAACCTCATAGTATGTCAAACTAAGAGATCCAACATGTTACATTTTTTTTCTTTAATTTGACCTTATATCTCACACATGCACTCAAACCTTCTTTTAGAAACCCTATTTCCTAATTCATAATATAAATCATGGTCATGTCATTTAAATGAATGTGCACACGTGGATATTATTAAATAAATATAACATATACATGTTTTTCAAAAAATCCACACTCACAAATCTACAAAGCATGAGTGTGTATACATTTTATTTTATGTTCAATACTTATCTCTATTTAAGTCTAACTCAAACAAATACAAATCATAACTTTTACACAAAAATGTTTACTTCTTTCATGTCACATGCCCTAATTTTGCAAAAAACAATTTTATATTGTTTGAAGACAATATGTTAAATTTTATGCTAAGTTGTAATTGATGACTTAGCACAGTAAAGGATATTTAATGTAGTTCTAAATATTTTATTTATAAATAAATAAAGGAGGAGACAACAGCTTAGGAGAGCTGTTAAAAGAGTGTTTACTGGTCAAATTCGTGGAGGAGACTGGGTGGAGAGCAAACTGACATGTGGCAGCATCCTCAAACCATTTCCAACTATTGAAGGTGGCCACCTCCTTACATTTGGGGTCATGATTCCCCAAGAAAGTGGAATTAGAGCACGTGGCTCAATTAATGAAAACTAACCAAAAAGACCTAGGCAATCTTTATAAAAATTCCCATTGAGGAGAGTTGAGGCTGCTCATTCTAGAGAAGTGATCATTCAGGTGAATGAATGTACTTCATTGAAATTCAATGGAAAGGAATTGTGAAAAGTGTTTGAGGGGATAACGGCTAATTGATCTAGTGCAACTTTTAAGCTGAAAGATGTAACTGCTGAGAGTAGAGTGTTTTACTGAGATATTGGACTAGTCTATTGTTTGCATTCTCCACTAGTTCTCAGCCAAGAAGACCAGGAACAGTCTCGGGGGTCCTAAGGAAGCATTGTTTGAGTGCTCTCCAGGAGATTGGTAGGGAGGAACGGCCTCCTAACGGTATTGTCATATGTCTTAAACATGTTTTTCATTATTTTGTTTGATTGTATTAGTATCTGAGCCTGATTGATATATGAATTTTAAAGATTTAGTTTGTATAATGTTAGAATCTAGTAGTATTTTTAAATGATTGAAGAAATGTACTTGATTTAGAAAAGTAATGTATTTGAATGAAAATAATTTCTAGACTGTGTTTTTCCACACCTGGAAAACTAGGCAGTACTCTAACACAGGTAGAATGTTTAAGTAGATAAGAGAATGTTTTAGTAGATAAAATTGTGTATTTACACACAGTAGAATAATTTTTATTCATGTTAAAAAATTATGGAGGTTAAACAGTGTTATGATATGTTTATATTTCTCTGTTTCCACTTAGTAACTAAATGAATTACAGTAGAAAAACCACATTAGAGTTACAATGATTACATGCAGTTAAGTAAATAAATGAGCTACTAATCACATAGTTTATTTTCTAACAATATTAACTAAATCTAAGACTAATATTTGTTATAAACTAAATAGGGTTATGTTAAAAGTACTTAAATCATAAGAATAAAGTGAGTTACAGAGCCTATGTTATATCTTTTCAAGTAAATTCTACGTGACAGTTTAGTAAATAAAAGAAATGAAAATATAATTAATAACTAGTATAAAACTAAATATTTACCCATGTAGAAACTATTTATAATTATCAGACAAACTTATACCTCAAAAGGTAAAACTTTAGGGTCGAGAACCCTAACCAATTTATTTAATTATTATAAATAAAAACTTCTAAGCTGCAATCCATTTACTTAGATAATTATATAAATAAATGATTAGTCTACTATAGACCGTTTACAATCCTTTCTGAAAACAAAGGTACAGTTACAAGTTAAAAATATCACAACACACCTATAATAATAATTTAACCGAGATAACAAGTAGCAAAACCTAATTATTAATAAATTGAAGAACTTATTTAGACAAGGGTTTCATTTCAGGAAAACCCTAGCTTGTATATTCTGAACAAGTAAGTTAATATTACAAATTACATACTATGATTGAGTTACATTCTTATAATAACCATATCTATTACAAAAGATATTTAGACATAAATGTTCTTTATTAACAGTCAAATAGGAAAAACACTAATGTTCAGAGAGTCATAATGTACTAGACTACGGTAAAAATGACACTGAGCTTGATGTAAAATCCTTCCTAATAACCCAATGTATTACTTTGACACGCCATAAAGCTAAAAACTTAACCAATTTACAGCACCCATCTCAATGCCAGTGTACTGAGCCTCATGGCAAGGGCTTGAAAGACAAAACTAACAAACAAATTATAAAAACTTCATTACTGTAATAACGTTTATAAGACAATGCATATTTTATTAGAGTATTTGAAACAGAAAACCATTAAAACCATGAAGACATGAGAACCTCCACATAATAAGAATAGAGTATGTCATTAATTAGCCATAAGGCTGCAAACCTATCAATAGGTAGAAAATAGTGAAATAAAAGTCACGGCATCGAGGCCGGAGTTACCATGCTATAGGAAAGGGTTTTAACAACCAAAAATATTAAATAAAAACTAAGCTAAGCATTTTAAACACCGAAGGAACTGAGGTCGTATTTCTTCTCCAACTGAAACCCTTTTTCCCTAATCTTTTACAAGCAGGAAGTTGCCACAGTGTAACCGGGGATTACCCATAGGTGTTGTTGTAAATCCAAACATAGAGAGGGTTTTTCCAAATGTAAGGGAGAACTGTAACCTGTAAGTAATTACCAACAATCTTAATTAGAAACTGAATTATATAACTGTAACAATAACTTAAAAACTTATAAAAATTTGTAAGACAAATTATTACCTGGAAGTGAAGGAATCTTAAGCCACGAAGGAAACAAACCAACATAATGAATAGTTCAACCCTCGTGCTCACCTATGACAAAGGCAACGGGTTCAAAATGCATACTACACCAATGAATGGAGCAGGATTAAAGCCTTGGTAATGGCCACGCAAGAAATTGACGCTAAAAACTACTGACCGAGAACAAATACACGCACAACAAAGTATTGAATGTAGAAGGAAAACCAAGTGCGAGCTGTGAGTCTTGAAATCCACACACTAGAGTGGAAACACTTCTCTACACACCAACAATGGAGCTAGAGATGAGCACAAGTGAGCCCTCGTGGCTGCAGTAAACAAGACAATGGAAATACCAAAACCCTCGATGAAGAATGAGGGTTAGGGTTGCATTGTGAGTTTTTAAGTTATACATTGCATGGTGGTAGACGTTCCACGTTCCCACCAAGTTATTCCATCCACAATGGGTTAAATGATATAGTTGTCACTGCATTGTGGGGACAACAAATTATTGTCAATAATTTAAACAATTACTATAATGACAATGTAATATACAAAGTCAATAACGTATCATTTCAATGATAACCATAAATTCAAGCAATGTTGAAGAACAAGATTTATATGGTATCGATAAACCTTATATTACATAAACCTTGGAAACTTTGTTGGTAATGAACCAAAACATATATTGCATCGATATCCTTGTTTTATAATGACCTTATAATCCTTCTTATTAAAACATTTTATGAAGAGATCAATAGTATAGTAAAAGTTGTTGAACATGAGTTGATAGTACCACTATTGACCATTTCTTTTTATAACCATAAATGATGCATGTCTATGCTGTTAGAACTAGTTTATGCAAACACTAGTGGATAAGGAGCTAGTTTATAAATCATTACTATGTAAATGAAAGTAAATAGTATTTACAGCCTAGAACAATTCTTATTTTGAATGTAGTCAATAGTACTAAGAGTAAGATAAACTTCTTGGAAGTACATGATCATTTGGTCTCCATAAAATACCAAAGCTCTAAATGAATCAAACCAAGGCTAAGTTAGACTTGGTAGTAAAGAATAGTAAAGCTATTCAAGAATAAATATAGTATCACTTGTTATTATAAATGAATAATATGATAATGTAATTTCATCACATTACTTATGTCATGAAGAAATTTGGAAGATACAAATCACAACTTGATGACATTTATGCAAATGATCATTTATAAGTATAATATAATAATAAGCTGATAAATTTCCTCTACTGAAGCTCAATTAAAAGTAGAGGTGAGGGTTCTTTTGTAAGCTTGTTCTTAGAAGGCTTTAATTTTATTTCTATGCTTATAAGAAGTGTTTTAAACTTAGAAATAATAAAAGTAGTAAACTCTTATGTCAGTAAAGGAATTGTTATACAAAATATGGAGCTCTTTAAGTAACTTGGCTAATAGCTAGAAAAAGGAAGTGTCCGAAATAAAATTCATACTAGTGAAAAACATTGAGTATGGTAAGGTTTTTGATCTTTACAACATGAATTTAAAATACTGTCATAACTCTTATGTCAGTAAAGGAATTGTTATACAAAATCTGGAGCTCTATAAGTAACTTGGCTAATAGATAGAAAGAAGAACTATCCAAAATAAAGGTCATACTAATGAAAAACATTGAGTATGGTAAGGTTTTTGATCTTTACAACATGAATTTAAAATACTGTCATAGTTGCAAAACAAGTAAAGAAAAGATACTTTACCTCGTAGTACCATTGAATTCTATTAAGCAAACTTTTACTCTAGCAGCATATTTATGCTTAAGAAGTATATTTGGATTAACGACTTAATAAAATATTACTGGTTCAAAATTTACCTGTCAAGGCTATAATATCCACAAATCCAGCTAAGTTAGCAATCGCTAAGTAAGCCCCGGTTAGAACGTAACTTCTCACCTACTTGACAAAATCAATTCATGAGTAAAATAGAAGTAAATGAATGTAGATCTTACACTTAGCATATCAAAAATTAATGTGTATTAGTTTTTATATGTTTGAAGTTAATTATTACTTATATTAATTGTCTCATTCATCCGCTCGCTTTAACGGTTATCAAACTACAACTCTAGACAATTTATGTTACATCAATGTTTTTAAAATTTTTGTGAAAATTTGGGGTTATGAGATTTCATCATTGATGATATATAAAAAAAAGAGATAACAACATCATGCAAGAACTCCCCTATCATTATGTGAAGTGTATTCCCTTTTCAACATTGATTATGTATAAAAGCGATAACAGCATCATGCAGACAATCCCCTATCATTATGTGAAGTGTAATATCTAAGCTACAAAATACCATTATTTCGTATACTTATATTCAACGTTACATTTCCACTAAAGAAGTATATGCTTTTGAAGAAATATTACCTCGCCCAATTTCCTTTTTACCATTTATATTAAATTTTCATACTATATTAAATTCTAAGTCATTTATCTAAGGCAAGCGGATTCATTCATTCATTGTTTCATCTTCATGTTTTCCACTAACACGAAAGTGTCCAAAACATGGTTATAGGTGGTCACACTCACGTTTATGAATATAGCTGGTCTTGACATTGAATTCTTTTGTCATTATATTTTTCACATATAGTTTATATAATGTAATTGTCTTTCAATTGGTAATGTCTAAACTAATGAAGTTGTGTATTTATGATTGCATAATGTGTCAAATTGGTAGTGATTGTTGTGGAGATTGATTGAATTTTGCACGTCCATAACTCAGAAATGATATTGCATTAGAAATAATAAATAAACAACTACCGTTGTTGATTGATTGACTTTGACAGGTTGTTAGGTCACAAAAAAGAAATTTGAATGATAGCTAAAAACTAAGTCAAAATAGGCTGTAAACTTAGTACAGGTGTTGTTCGATTGGAGAAAAAGGTTGGTAAAACAAACATAATTTGGAAAGAATAATGGCTAATAGAAGTCATATTCTGTGGATATGTTTAGGTGGTGAGTGAAAACGATTTGGTTATAGGAACAAGAATAATATATGTCAGGTATCGTTCCTAGTCGTCTCATAAACAACATTCTCCACTTGTTATCTCATAAATCATTCTCACCACTTGTTATTGCTTTTAGATATTATTTTGTTCAAGCAATTGAGGATGTATTAATGGTGGATTTAAGAAGAAAAATAAATCCAACATAAAATAGTACAGCTCAATGAGTAGACATGCGATATGAAACTCTAGAACATATGACCTCGATCTTCAATAAACAATTGCACAATGAAATATCTTTCAAGGATACCAGCTTTAAGAGCTATCGTTGCACAATGAAATGTCTTTCAACGATACCAGCTTTGAGAAATATCGCTCATCCGACAAGATCCTACCATTAGTTTCCATCCATGATAGTGAAGCAAATGGATTCAATATTGTATGGTTACGTATCAAGAAAATGGATTCAATATTGTATGGTTACTTATCATGTGGATAGATTCCTTAAGATCTGACATGCATGTACATAATGTATTTTATATCTAGTTACGGAGAATTCCTTTGATTTCATTATACACAGCTTGAGGTACTGGTAGCCATGGTCGATATGGAAATCTAGGGGGATCTCGTATTTGGTGCAAGAAAGAGGCATATTACTACCGTGTTGAAGAGTGAGTGGCATGCTTGATGTCTATATATCATATAATATCGACTCATCAGCAATGGACAAAATACAATGCAAGTGAGTTAATGTGTCGATATGAAATCTGTTATGATCCTTCTGAGAAATATCCAACATAATTCCCATCTCTTAAAAATATAAAACACATGATGTATTCTTTCATCTATCATCAAATCGAGACTCTAGATTCCATTCAAGAGCAGGAAACAATGGATGTAACATGTATTTTATTCCTATAAGTTTGATTCCTGCGAGTGTGCTATAGTATGTCAACCCTAAAAAGGCCTTCAATTATTGTTCTTGGAAACTCTGGAAATCTTGATTGGGAACTGCAGCTTCCTACACGCCAGTCCTTGGCTCCTAAACTGTCACCTTGTAGTTTGCAAGTCTATTGTAAATTGTGAGGTGCCATCAATTTGGAATTTAGCACTGTGTAAAGAACGCCACATAGAGGTAATTATATAAGTCATGCTAATTAGAGATATTGAGGTTTTATTTAAAAAAAGGGGGCATCTATTGTATGGGGCATCCACCTAGATGATCACGAATATAAAACTGAAATGTCAATCCAAGTAATGATCTAACTCGAGAGAAATCGACTGTGCTTCTATGTATTTGCAAAATACATGAGTGTATTGGTCTTCAGCGCCATTTCATGACCAAGATCTCTCTAGAGTCGAATTAGCTCACTAATCTTTAACCAATCTGAATTCATTGATTTAACTAACATATAAATTCACACCATTGGTTCAAGAAATCACTGGTGGAGCTCTCTTTATCCAATCTCATTTCATTTATGAAATAAACCCTTTGAGAATTTCCAAGGTCAAACATAGCCTCTCGTTGTCTTTGAATCCAAGGAGAAATTCAAAATAAGTAAGGTCAGTAATGGAAACCTTCGATTACATCCAATCTTAGATGGTAATAGATCAAGGGTTTCTATTTGCGTGTTAATCATCGGTGTGAGAAATGATCCCTATGAGTCCCTCCTTGGTGGGATTAACTAGTACTATTAGGCACAACCTTTCGCCTCGGTGCAGCCAAGAGACGTGGTGGCTGACAAGAATCACTCGATATTTACTTTGATCATTTGCATGCTTTTGTCCTTCAACCAACAACGTTCTGTGTGTCTGATTGGGGTGGAATTTTCTAGTTTTTGGGTTGATCGTTCACAGGATATTCATGGATCCTATGATCTGGATTCTCTAAGCAAAAGTAGGTATTGGAGAATTTTATACACTACTCCATCTAGTGGTGGATTTTGTAACTTCCTTTGATAAGGACATATTTTTTTGGGATCCTTTGACATGTTTACTTTGATGTGCAAACCATACATTGGGGCCTACGGTTATATGCACCATAAAATAACCCAAGGGATTTACTTCTAGTCTCCACTAGATGCTGAGTCATAGTCCTCAATAGGGATTTTTATAGTAAAAGGGATTATTACTTGTACATTGATGGCAATGCATATTGCTTGCTTGAAGGAAGGGATGGAAAGGGTTAGGGATCTCTAAAATATGGTGATTATACCTTTCATCAAGTATAATAACAATCTCCAGTGTTAAGAGTAAGGAGACCTTAGTTCGGCATCACAAATATTGGAATCTCATTGCGGCTATGGATGGAATGAAACCATATACATTAAATCATATACATTAGTTAATAGAAGAACCAAACTTACAACCTTCTCTCTAATAAAAATCATATGATTAAATAAATAGATCAATCTAGCCCTTGTAATTCAACGTGGTGGCCCCCACTACATTCTGCAAAACTTTTAAAACAACTTTTTTTTTAAACAACCCTACAAAATTCATTATGATATCAGCCAATGTTTATGCAAAATAGAAATGCATATTATACTGGTGCAGCATCCCTAGGTCTCCTAGGCCGCAATGGCAATGAACCTATGTTATACCTTAACCCACTATGAAGTGAACAATTATTTGCTTACACAAATAATATTACCAAAAGACTTGGAATATTAAATAAGCCATAATAATATATAACTTGATGATAGAATAGATATGATGATAGATTACAAAGTGAGTGCCATATATATATTAATCGTAAAAGCACTTTGGATACTATCCATGAAAGGATGCGTCATTTCACGATTGTTTACTAATAACTATTTATTAATTATTAATAACAATTATTAATTATTAATATCAATATATATTAATATTAATAATTCATATATATATATATATATATATATATATATATTGTTTGTTGTTATTATTTAAGTTTGTTACATTGCCACTCACTTAGAAAGGCTTTGTCCTCAAAGCCTTATAATGTTTCTGCATCAGTTTTTGTTGTGTCACAGCTGACAAAACATGTCGATACGAACTACTAAGACTTGAGCACAACTTCCGATATGTGGACGAATCAATCCATCCCAAATTGATTTGTTGTGGACTATTTGCATTCCATACTGATCT
This sequence comes from Pseudotsuga menziesii, assembly GCA_001517045.1. Lineage (NCBI taxonomy): Eukaryota > Viridiplantae > Streptophyta > Pinopsida > Pinales > Pinaceae > Pseudotsuga > Pseudotsuga menziesii. The sequence goes on along the minus strand of LPNX010581753.1, from coordinate 178,288 downwards.
ATCGTTAGGACATTTGATCACATTGGTACCGCTATATTTCGACATTTCTCACTTTTTAGAAAATCTATTTTTATGGTTGGGGTGTCGATATGGAATTTTCACAATGTCATTGTCTTTTATGAGTGTCATTTTTTTAGCATTGATCTAAGTAGAAAGTTGTGTTTTTGTCTCTTGAGGTTTTAAGGTTTCATTCTGTATCTCTTCCAACTTGTTTTCTAACTACATGTTATCATTTTGAAAATTCTTAATCACTTCTGCATGTGATTTTCTGTAATCTTTAGACTTCTTAAGTTGTTCCTCAAGATCTTCATTATGCCTTCTGATACAACGATTTTCTCCTTGTCTGTCTAGAATTTTTCCTTCAATGTCTTCTGTAGATTGTTCTGTCTTCCGACTACTTTTCAAATTCTTAATTTTTGTGACTAGTGTCTTTTTATGATTACGTAATCTGAAAATTTCTTCAGAATGGCTTGATAAAACCTTGTTGACGTTTGTTAGTTCTAACTTATGTGTCTTCTTACTGTCGTCATACTGTTGCTGGAGTTTTTCTGTTTGCTATTTATGATCATGTAACTCTACTCCTTTATTATCTAACCTCATCCGGACTTGCGCCAATTCAACATCTTTTTTCATGATGAGTTTGTTTAGATGCTTTATTTCTTCTTCTAATTCATTATCGCATCCATATGGTGATTTGTGGTGATTTTTTTACTTTTTGATATGGTCTTCTAGGTTTTGATTATGAATTTTTAAACATGATATTTCTTTATCCTGATGAGATAACATTTCTTGTTATCTTTTATGGTTCGTTCTAGCTGTCGATTCTTATTCCATAAGCAGTGATTCTCATTGTCTTTCCACTCTTTCAACCAATTTTTCATCTCAACCTCAGCTTGTAGAATTTTATTGATCGCCTTGTATTGTTCTAATTCATCCACTATTGTTTGTAGCTGTGCCTTCATTTCCAAATATGTAGTAGCCATTGTTTGTGACTATGTTTCTACTTCACTTTTGTCTCCGCTTCTTCTAGAAGGGTAGATACAAAAGCTTTAATAATTATCAATATGTATCTTTTGGAAAACACTTTCTTCGACTATTTCTTGTTAGGTTAAATGGCCTTTCTTTTTTCCAAAAATAATTATTTTTTTAATAAAATAATAATAATTATTATTTTTAAACTTAAGTTATATAAAATAATATATAACCTTCCAAATTCTAATCCTTGACTTTTATTTTTTTCCAATAATTTTTTAAAATGCAAGTGAATTGGGTGGTAGGGAGGAATAAGTGTTACCTTCCCCACCTAGGTTCAAATCCCACTTGATTCTTTGTAGTTATTATGTACTTTTTATATTCCAACGCAAACCCTACTTTAAGAAATGAGGTGTGGTTTCACTTTTACCCTCTCGTTTTTTTTTACTTTTATCTTTTCTTTTTTAACCTTTTTTTCTTTTCTTTCCAAAGGTCTCCTAGGACGCAATGGCAATGAACCTATGTTATACCTTGACCCACTATGAAGCGAATAATTATTCGCTTACACAAATAATATCACCAAAAGACTTGGAATATTAAATAAGCCATAATAATATATAAATTGATGATAGAATAGATATGATGATATATTACAAAGTGAGTGCCATATATATATTAATCGTACAGGCACTTAGGATACTATCCATGAAATGATGCGTCATTTCAGGATTGTTTACTAATAACTATTTATTAATTATTAATTATTAATATGTATATGTATATATATATATATATTGTTTGTTGTTATTATTTAAGTTTGTTACACACTAATAATGCAAATATCCGCATGAGCAATCCTTTGAGCCAAACCCAAAAATTTGTGCACATATAAATATTTAATGGCCGATACCATACATGGGTACCTACCAAACATAAAAATGTATTTACCTTTTTGGAATATCTTTTTGAATGGAGAATCTTCCAAAGGTTTTAATAGTGCCAATGATTAGGTGTAGTTGAATATTCCAAGGGTTTTAGTAGTGCCAATGATTAGATAGAATCGTGCAAACTGAAAATCATGCTGAATGATTTAGTATTGATAATATGACCTCTTAACTAATTATAAAAAACCCAAAAATAAAAATGATTTACCTGACTAACTAGAGACACTGTGCAAGATCGTAAGACAAATTCACAAGGGCCTTGGAGACTATCACGTAAATTGTGCAGGTTGTACTACAAAATAGGTTAAAAATGTTAAAGAAACCATGCAATTTCAATTTCATCCCTATTCATCTACCTACTGATCAATTTACCTCAGCGAACAATGTGTTCTGTGCTGCCAACAATGTCTTCTCTCTAGCCACAGCCTCGAAAATGTTGAGACAACTGATAAATGCAGCTCTGTATTTTTAGGTATCTAGGTTAATGAATGCACATGGTTTTGCAAGTCACACATAAAAAGATAAAAAAATGCATCCCATGATGGAGATTAATTAAGAGGAAAATGATTTTTAGGTTTTCTCTTAATTTAAGACATTTGAAAAATTAAAAAAAGTAATTAAAAAATAAAATATTTCTAACTTTTGTCTTAAATTTTAGTCTTAACTACCCCTCTAGTGTAATCGTGTATTAATCAAAACCCTAATAGTACTGGGGGATGAGACATGCACAAGGCATAAGGTTATCTTTATATTACTATGAGACTATGTTGACTATGTTTTAAAATACAAGACCATTAAGAATTGAATGGGTTCCATTATTATTGTATTCTTAATTATTTCATAGTTGAACAAAACATATAAAATTGAGATATTAAAGAATAAGAAATGAATTGTAGTGCAATATTGACTTTTTTTTCAATTTCAGGTTGTGTAAGACTCCATTAGTTGTGCTTGGACAATATATGGCATAATGGGGCCCTTGGAAATTTTCAACAGCTCACCTATAGTGGGGCAGCCTTTGCTCCTCCGTTTGTTGTTGGTCTATTGGTATTTGGTGAGGGCACATTTTGTTGTGCACCTATCTTGTTGAAATTTCTGTTGGACAGAAAACTATTGTTCTGTTTTATGTATGGTGGTGGTTTAAAACTAAGTTTTTGCTTGTCAGAGAAGGTCCTAGACTTATCTCTACTTCTATCTATATTTTCCTTCCTCACCTATCGATGCTCATAACAAAGTATAGCTTTGTGTAAGGTAGCGTCGAGATTTTTTGGCATGTCAAACTCAATTCTCTCTAAAAAATTTAGAGGAAGGAATCCCAAAAAATGTTGTATCTTGACTTTTTTGTCCTTTATGTAATGTATGTAATTTAGCCGATCCAAAAATATGTTGATAAAGACCTCATGGTCATGGTTCCCATATTTAACTCATGAAACTCTTCGATTTTCTGTCAAAGAATCTTTGAGACATGTACTTTTCTTTGAAAATTCTCTCAAAACTACTTCAAGTGATCTCTTTTACTTCATCTATTTTTGTATGTTTTAGTTCTCTCCACCATCTAGCTTCCTTTCCATTTAAGTTGTCAATGGAAATCCGGGATTTCATCTCATGCTAGTAGTTGTTTAGTCTAAAGTATTTACTCATACCCATGATCCATTCTTCAGCCTTCTCCCCGATATGAATCTCTCGTTACTTCGGATTGGGCCTTTTATCTTTTGAAATTCTCTTAAAGGATTTTATCATTTTTCTGCCTTTTCTTGCAAGGAGAGAGTGAAACATGATTGGAAATACTATGATATTCTCCTTCTTCACGTGTTTCTTCTTCTCTTCCCTCTTCCTTTGGAATTCTATTCCTTATTTTAGGATTGTAATTTTCCTATGATTTATTAGTTGAATGCATAGGTTGTCTCTAATGTCCCCAAAATTCGAAAAAAAAAAATTGTATTCTAGTTAATTACTACCTAATGTGGACATTAATTCATCTTATGTGAGTTGGTCATTTTTCAATTTTGAAGTGTTGTAAGTTTTCCTTACCATTTCTATGTGATTTCCTTACATAGTTACAGATGTAATTATCTACTATGTTTATTTTACTTGAGTTGGTTTAAATGATTACTCTTCTATTTGATTACTATTTATCATGCATGTGCATATACTCGTTCATCTATATCTTACATCATAGTTATAAGTTGTGTTCATTGTTTATGGAACGTCCTCACTTATCTTTAACTATCGGTTGGAGGGGTGGGATTTGTATTCCTTATGGGACCACTTGGAGAGGTAATTGGTCCTACCTGTTGCAACAAGGTTTACTTAGTTCATGTTGAACTAATGCAAAATTCTCCTTTTTTTGTGCACGTTCATTTAGATGGAAAAATATATTTACAATAGCTAAACTCGACGCCCTATGACATGCTATCCATAGTGCGCTACCCTATGCTTATTAAACAAAAAAATGGCTAAAGTAATGTCCTAACCATTCCTACTACTATTGGTTATGTTTATTGTTTATGCAGAGTTAGGGTTTGTAAAGCCTGAATATTTTATGGTTGACATCATTATTATGGATTGGGATTGTGATAATTTTTATCCCTTGCTATGTATTTATAACATATAATTCAATTGGTATTAATGCCTAAGGTTACAGTATTAAGTTCTAATACTTAGCCAACATTATATTAAAGTTTGTATATATTATGGTTTATGTGGTAAGACATTCATGGAATATTCCATATGCCATGAAAATTTTGCTTATCTATGTCAATGAGGGTTTTTGTAGGGGTTTTAATACAAAGTTGCATTGTTTGGGTTTGGACTATATGCATGTGGTTGAATATTTAGACAATGGTAGTGGATAGGATGGCGTAGTTAATGATCCTTGGAATGGGGGAAAACAAACCCTAAGCCTGGGGTTTTCATCACTTGGGTTTCATTTTGGTATGTTTTTGTGGGTGATCTGCAATATTTGGCTCTTTGGGTTCGTCATACGTGGATGAACAGGCTTACCCAACGTTTGGAAGGTATGCAGTCCATTTGGTTTTGCATAGTCCTTATAGTTCTATGTTTTGATCTTGAAGGTGACAAGGGCTTCCAAGGTTGTGGGTGTTTACCACACCGGCTATGATACCCTTCATGGGTAAGCCTAGAAATAGCTTAGTCCTGTTACCTCTGTGTGTGTAAAGATTCAGCAGAGCCTTGAGCTTTGTGTTGAAAAATTTAAAAATGTGAATACTTGGTTATGGGTTTGACTATAAGGATCTTTTTATGTTAATGGGCATCTAGAGATGTGTATGAAATTACGATTTTTATGATATTCTCAATGTGGTGCCTTTGGTCCATGACTGTTGAGACTCAACTCTATTTTTTTGGGGGGGGGTTAGTAGCTTAAACATATGATTTTTATAGTTAATGGAAGCACTATGTTTTGGTTATAATGATGGGTTGCTACTATGGCAGTGCCAGTTCTTGCAATAGAACCCTTGTCTATTCGTGACTGTGTATAGTTTTACTTGTAAATTTTTATTACTATGATATATATATATATATATATATTTCATTTATTGTGTCTAGGTTTATTATGGAGATGTCCATAATATTTGCTTACTGTTGTGTATTTGTTATTGAGAAGTCGCGTTTATAACAATGTTGACATATGGCTTTACAAAATTCCTCCTTTGTAATTGAATTGGTGTGTGTTCTTGCTTTAATGGTTATTGTGGTGAGGTTTTACCTCTCGGCCAAGAGTCGTAATGAGGAAATGCATCCTTTATATTTTATTGGTTTTATTCAAATGTATACGGTGATAGAGTAGCGATTATGGTTTTTAAGTTGGGGTTTACAGTCGAGCTTTGATAGCTACAACTCGACCTTCATGCGAATATGCAACCTATGTAATAAATTGATGGATATAGTTTATGGATTGAGTGTAGTTTATAAATGGTTCACGTGGAAAATTTGTAAGGATTTATAGCATTGGATTTTTTACAAATTGTATCCTTAGGATTCGATTTGTGGCATGTTTTGATATAGATTTTGTTTTATAAAATAGAACGTGACTCCACAGGATTTGATCTTGGGTAGTCGAAATGTGTGGATTTGGGTTTCAATACCGCTTGTGTGTATTTCATTTTGGGCATATATTCCAGCACAATTCGATCCTGAATCTTGTAAATGGATATGTTTGTTCACTAGTTTGTTTGTATTATGTATAGGTAGATTCTTATTGTGGTAATAGATAGAAGAGATATATGATATAATTGTTAGGCCTATGGCCAAACGTTAACAGGCCTTGATGGTTGGCATGTGATGTTATTTGGTAGCTTAATTGTGTTAACTCTATTTATCCTTTTTATGTTATAGTGTCTGAAGTTTTCAGCAATAGTTTTTAATTTATATTTTGATGCATATAATTTATGTTATGGTTATATTTACTATTTTTTATGGTTGTAAAATTAGCATCCTGCTAGGAATATGAAATCTGCGAGTAGAGGAAGAAAAGTAGAGTAGGAGTTTAATTAGTTGATATCTATGTTTCAATTATGTATATAAATTTGACAAGAATAAAAAATCTAGCTAACCTAAATAGTCTGGATTCTAGAGGAAATAATACATAATTAGAGAAACATGGATTTTGAAATAGTAAAGATGGAAGATAAATGAAGAGATAATAAAGATCATATAATTTCTTGTGGTCTTGAAAACTGATAAAAGCGTCTATGGTAGTTTAATTAATAAGATATCTGATCTATAATCTCCTATAACAAAATATTTATAACTAGGGTTGTAGGAACATGCAAATTAAAACAAGACTAGATTCTTTTAAGTTTATGTAAAGAGATTATCCTAGCTAGAGTAAGCATACTCTATTCATTCTTAGAGAATATACATCCTTCATTTATTAAGGAAACCTGTGTAAAACATAGGTAAAATCAAGAAACCTCATATATGCAGGTTGAATCTATTTCAATGGTTGGAACCCTGCACACTCAAACACACAATACTAACAAGTACATAGGTAGTTCTGACCTCTGTTTCTTATAACCGAATAATTTGGAAACTACCACGTTCAACCCATCCATGGCCTAGAACCATTCGTGGTTTCAATCGGAATCCCCCCTAGTCGGTTCCAACATGAAATTAGCTTATAGGTCATAAGTTAATGCTTCCCTATCTGGGATAATAGGTTCTGTATCAGTTTTCTTTTCTCCTCTTAGGAAAAACGTTCTCCAAGAACTCTCTTGAGAATTATCAGTCACAATTATGGAATAATCAAAAGATCTCCAAGACTCTCTTTAGCTTGGGTTTTTATCGACAAACTTTTCAAGAAAAGGGGCAGTTAAATCAGGAATCATTTGTTTTCTTGAAATAACCATTTTTATTTAATTTAGGTAATTTTAATATTTATTTAAATTTAACTTAGGAAGTTTGACTAGTTCCTACTTTGAATCTTTTAGGTATTTAATATTTAATTATCATTAGTAATAATAATAATATGTATATCCTTTCACTATTATTCATGGTTACTTAGCATTATTACTATGCTTACTCTCTTATAAATATCATGTATAAACTATATATATATATATATATATAGATACCATTTGTTAACGTTTTAACTTTAGGCATCATATAGCATGACCCCTAATCATATGACACCTTTCTTTTAGCTTAGTCACTTTCTTTAATAAGGTATTCAAGTAGGGGTTAGGACAACTAGGTTAGGAAACCCTAAACCTCTTTGCATGTTTGATTCCCTCATATAACACGGTAGTTCTTTAGTACTTTATGAGATATAGAAATTTGAAATTTCATTTAAGCACTTAAAAATAAGTAAGATGCGATCAATGTTTTATGAGAGTCATTTTCACTCAATATATTAATTTTTCAGTAACTCCTATCATTTATCCAAAGCCCATACTCAACGTTTAAAAATAGGGAGTTACAAAATTAGTGCAATTCGAGAGCTCCTTGTTGAACACTAATGCTAGGATGTATTTGTAGCATACACCTAGGGATGCAATGGCCAAGGATACGATGTTCCAGACCTTATGGTCAACATCAACTTGGAATGCTCTAGGTCTTATGCCCAAAACTTCAAATCCTTATCTTTACATGTGCTTTAGAGCTTCCTGCCCGGCACAAAGGTTTCATAACTCATGTGCTCCAGAGCCTCTCGCTCAACCCAAACATTTCATCAATTATGTGCTTCAAGGTCCATGCCCAACACATGAAATCATATACATAAAACATATGCAATTGGATTACACCCAATATATCAAATAAATCATCAGTCTCATGTGCAGTGGAGTCTTATGCCCAATATACAAAATAAAACATCAAAGCACATCATAATCAATGTGGCTTATGCCCATATCTGTTACTTTTGTCATGGTTTGAAAGTAAAGCTTCATTTATTTCTTTTTGTTCTTTTCTCTCATGCATGTTATCATCTTTAAATCTTTTTAAGTTTTCTTGTAGACTTTGTATGGTCTTCATTAGGTCGAAATTTAATTCCACCACAAGTTCTTCTTCTCATGTTGGGGAATTCAAAATCCCTTGTCAACTATTGTCCTCTTCTGTATTCATGATTTGGACTCTTCTTTAAATATGAAACTTAAAAATTTAGTAAAAAATAAACTTTTTTTAGTTCACAAAATTACAAATACAGTTTTGAAATGTTTATTTATGCAACGTACATTTAGCAGCACCCATTAGGTCTTTAAGCGTTTGAAATTGGGCTCTTATGTCACTTTTAATGTCCCTAAATTCCGTAATATGAAAAAAAATTTAGGCTTGTTAATAATCATAAGATCTAAGGGACATATATAATTAAATTCATATTTGTAAGACTAGTATAGGACTTATACCTATAATAATGTTTATGTTTCCATTCTAGTATGGTTTTCTTTTTTACGATAATGTTGACTTTCGTTCTTTTATGTATCGATGTATTTGTAGTTCTGTATATTTTATTTGGTTTACTGATGCTATGATATTGTTTTTACATGTTACATTATATAGTTTCTTATTTAACTAAATGATGAGGCTAACTTACCTCTACATCTAAAAGGGGAGGAGTGGTTGGATTTTTCCTAACAAATCACTCATAAATATAAGGGAATCATGCAATATTGGGTTTACTTAGTTCTCTCTAACTAATGCACGATGTATCTATTCTTATTGTAGGTATTTCGCTGTTAAACCTATTCTACCTGTGCGTTAGACCTAGCACCTAAAGCTTGCTGACCCTACACACTAAGGGATTTGGCATGGTATTAAAACTCCACAAAAAGCATGAAAATCAAACTATAGAAAGAGGTTTTTAAATCTAAAACATGGTGGGAATAGCTAGCATGGTAAATTCACCCATGTAAAGGGCTGCATGGCTCCTCCATGATGGTACAAGCCATAAAACCCATGCTACGGTTTCACACCCCACTTTTGCATAGTTTTTTTGTTCTTGGTGAAAGAGGGCGAGATTCATTGTTGAGCTGCACTCAAAGAGCCAAGGTTTATGTTTCCTAGGAAAATGGTTTGAAAAGTATGCAAGCTCATATATGGGTTAAACTTGTTTATACTTCAGATTTGATATTTTTAATCCAAACTTCTTATGCATTTATGTGTTCATTTGTAGGTTTGGGCGAGCATGGCGAAGCTCTGTTACTGTGGAAAGGAAGAAATATGTCATTGCATACCTGGTAAGCCCATATAAAAAGGGGCTTTCACCCAAATCCTTAGTTTTTTACAAGGTTTACAGGGGTTCTCTGTTTTAAGTTTGTAACATGCTTCCCATTTGGTATTCTCCAATGTTTGGGGAAATAGTGACGATGATCAGTTTAAGTTGTGGAGTTCGCTCTTGTGTTTCACAACCTATTCGGGCATTTGTAAATTTGGACACAACTGTGGATATTTTATTGTGTAATTTAAAACATATGTGTTGGAATTTTATAATGGTGTTTTGTTTGTTTTTAATTCGTCTCTTCATTGTTGTGAACACTCTATTTCAATTTATATGATATTTTAAATATGTAGTGTTGGTTTAGAGCAATGGCACTATGATAATGTCGGTAGTTTATTCTTGACTGTGGATATAATTCAGGTTTTAAAGCCACTTTGTATTTTATGGAATGTTTTATCATTTTAATGTTTTTAACCTCTGTTAATTATTAAATATTTTCAATTTGGGAATTTTGCTTCTATTTATAAAGAAAAAGTTAAAATACCTATCTTCATGCTCAAATGGTTTCATGGTAGATTCCTGGTTTTTTCTTTATCATTTTGTTGTATCGATTATGAGAATGTGTTTATGTATGTGATTGAGGGAGACCCTAGCTCTGTTCATTGTTATATGTTTTGATATATTACTCAATGTAAGATGATAATGTCATCATTGTTCTGTTTTAATATTGTGCTTTTGATGGAGATCGTATTAGCATTTCCCATGCTTGCCTATATGGAATAGCCTATGTAGATGTAAAGTTTGTAAAGTATTTCTTGTATGGACATACTTACAGTCAATGTTTAGTGGTTTCGATGTTTGGTTGGGCGTCTATCTATTATTTATTTTAAATAATGTAAGCTCTCCCATCTGGAGCTTATGGGATTTGATAGTTGATCTTAATGTTTTGTTTGTGTTTTTTTTTCATGGTTGCATGCTCCAATGCATAGATTTACAGGATTCGAATGGTGGATCAATGTTGTGGTAGGGTTTAAGTTATAATTTTTTTCCTCCTTATATTAATGGTTCTGTTTGTGATTTAATTGTTATTACTCTAGCAAAGATAGTTTATCTGTATTATATATATCTCTTCGATCCTATCAAATGTTAATATGACAACATATGTTTAGGTTATCCTATCCTTCATAAAATATGGCTATAGGTATGTTATTTGAGGGTGACTTGTATATTTTTACTGGGTTTTATTGAAATTATTGCACCATTAGTTCTTCATGCAATGACTGCAATTAGATTTAATTATTATGCAATGTAAAGGAATGAATAATACACAGTGAACAAAATAAATCTCACAGAAAACATACAATCATTGCTCAATATAATTATAGTATATACTTCATTAATTCCAATAGTATACAATGGTGTTACATAAAGGAGAATTTCAATCATGTGGATAAGATTCAAATCTACCAACTCAGCATGACTCACTGGCTAACTAGAAGTGTCTAAATCACTATTGAAGTTCACTAGTCTAACTCGAGATGTCTAATTCAGTATAAGTTATAATCAGTTAAACTAGTTGAATTGATGTGGTAGGTGAGAAGTAGGTGAGAAATGACTCCTTCCCACATGCATCCATGCAATACTGGCTAACTGAATTAGAGGACATCTAACTGAATGTAACTAGAGCATATAATATCTTGACTAGTTATAAACCAACAATAATTGAAGGACGTTAGTGCCGACACTCCCAGTGGCTCCTAAATTGTACATATTGGTCTAGGAGAAACATAAACTGATCCATGAAGGTGTTGTTAGTTGCAGTTAACATCTATCTATGTTCCCCACACTCTACTAACTGGTATAGGTGGCCCCATTATCCCAAGTCAACCTAATGGTACTAGTGGACCCAATAGTAACTAAATCACTCCTAATTTAGGAAAATATAATCTAATAGACAATTTTGGACAAGGGAGGATTATAATCCTAACACTCCCCCTGAATCCTAACTTGGACAACTGCGGGCCCTATAAACAAGAACAAAAGTCACCCATATACAATTTAAAGGAATTAAAAATGTTTCTTAGTAGACAAAGGAAATAGGGGAAAAACTCATGAGAACCCCCCTCCCTCAATATAAGAAGTAAAAGGAAAATAAAAGTTTTGAATAACAAAATGGCGAAATTTTGGGTACAATTTGCAGCACTGTACAACATCCTAAGACTGTGCATGTGAACCTCTGAATCCAAACAAAATCATTATGTCTGGAGGAATCTTCCTCTTTGGAAGAATACAAAAATTCTCAACTGAATCAGAAATATAGACAACTGCAATATGGAAAGTGCACCCATGTAGAGCAACTTAAATCAACTAATGATAGAGAAAAAGTGCTTGAGAATTTCAACCATGTGAGGAAAACCGAAGAATTTGATATATGCAATCCTTTATCATCAAACCGTTTGAGGTAAAATCAGCTCCAAGTGTTAGTATGTGGCTAGGTTAATGCAGAATGTCTCCCTCTTTACTGGTTTTGTGAGGAGATGAGCATGTGATCAAATAGAAATGTGGAGAAGACCTAGGAATGTGGAGAGTGAATGCTTGATCTCCATAATATGATATAACTTCATAAATAACCAATTATCCAAAAAATATAATATCACCTAACTTATAATATAAAACTAATAACAAATCCCCATAAACAAGTTTGAAAGAGATTTGCAGTACTTAATTTTTCACACCAAAATTGACGAGAACATCTACAAGCATAATTGGAAGCTCTCAGAACTTAAAAATTGAACCAAATATTATCATATCAGATAAAAATAATATCATATCAGTTACAAATAATTTCATATCATATCCAAGAGTTTGCACCACCGAGATGGTAGATGCACAATTTTCTACTTCTTCAAAACTCTTACTATTGGTGCATTCAATCATGTAGGAATTTACTATAATATCAAGATCAATGAGAGTGAATGGATCACTCCTACAATATGATATTATTTCTAGAATATCTAAATATTCATAAAATTTAATATCAGCAAACTATGATAGAAAACTGACATCAAATCCCCAACATCAATTTTGAGAGAGACTTGTTGTACTTGATTCTTCACACCAAAAATGATGAGAACAACTACAAACATTATTCAAATCTATTCAAAATTAAAAGCTGAACCAAATAAAGTCAGATAAGATCCAACTAGAATCATAGTGCATCCAAATAAGTTCAAATCAGATCCAAGATTGCTATCCACTGAGATGGTAGATGCACAATTTTCTCTTTCTTCAAAACTCTGAGTATTGGAGCATTCAATCATGTAGGAATTTCCTAGAAGTTCAAGATAAATGAGAGTGAATGGATCACTCCCAAATTCTAATATTATTTCCAAAATATCCAAAGATACAGAAAATATAATATCAACAAACTCATAAAACAATACTGAAATGAAATCACCAACAACAATTTCAAAGGAGAATTATGGTACTTCATTTTTCACAGCAAAATCCATGAGAGCATCTACAACAATGAATATACGATATTGAAACTTAAATATTTAACAAAATAACATAATAAAATATAAATATAAGTTCATAACAGATCCAAGAGTGTGGAACAATGTTTCCAAGTGCCCCACCTAAATGGTAGATGCACAGTATTCTCATTTGTCAACAAAATTCTAAATATTGGTGCATGCAATCATGTAGGAATTTTCTGGAATATCAAGATAAAAGAGAGGGAATGGATCAATCCCTGATCCTGATAATTCTTCCAAAATATCCAAAAATTCAAAAATTATAATATCAGCACACATGAGAGAAAATTGGCATCAAATAACCATCATAAATTTTGAAAGATAACTTTTTTCACTTGATTTTTCACACCAAAATTGATGACAACAACTACAAGTATTACTATAAGATCTTGAACTTTAAAACTTGAACCAGATAAGATAATATCAGCTCAAAAAAAATTCATATTAGATCCAAGAGTTTAGAACAAATCCAACTGCCCACCGAGATGGTAGATGCACAATTTTGTCCTTCTTCAAAGATATGAGTATTGGTGCATGCAATCATGTAGGAATTTGTTGGAAGCTCTAGATCAATGAGAGTGAATGGATCATTACTAAAACATGATATTATTTCCAAAAGATCCAAAGTGTTACCTTTTTGCACACCAGGAACATCATTAGAGAGAGAGAGAAATCAAATCCCTCTTCACTTTCTGAAACAATCACTGGTAGAGTATGCACATAATTTGAAATAGAAGAATCACCAGAGATTGTTTGCATCGAATGGAAGGAGTTATTTTATTCAATAATATAGATTCAAATTTATTATTTTGCATCAACCACATGAGAATATGAGAGGCCAAATTTTTTTAATAAAGAACTCTTGTGGTGCTGTGTGTTCTCTCCAAATTTCTATAATGATCCTCATTTTGCTTTCCAAAGGCTCTATCCAATTCTGTCCATATATCCTTTGGATATTCAATAGAATCAATAAGGTAGCACAAGCTTGGATAAAGGGGCATACATATTGTTCCAAAATATCTGTCACTGTCATTTAGCCATTGATTCCCATCTTCATAATACTCTTTATCAATGCTGATAGATACCTCATAGAGATCTTGTCCCTTTAGACATGAAATCATCTTCAATTTCCATTCTGAATATATTGTGGATCAAGTAAGAACAGAAACTGATAATATCGAATCCATATGAAGTTGTTCCTACAAAATATCACTGCAAAACCAAGCATAATTCACATAATGTCATAATCAAGAGTTCCCTCTCAACATGTACACTTTTGAGGGTCCATCACGCCTGCACCGCTACTCTGAATGAATTTAGAGGAAGCAAGGAACTCTTTGCTAGAATTCTGTGGAAACCCAACTACTTCTGCTGTACAATGGAGAGTATACATACTTGAATCTTTCCTAAGGAGGCTTTGATACCATATTTAAATTATTGTGCCGTTAGATCTTAAGGAAATGAGTGCAATTAGTTTGAATTATTATGTAGTGTAAAGGAATGAATAAAACATACTGGATAAAAAAATAACATAGGAAACATATAGGTATTTCCCACTATAATTATAGTATAAGCTTCATTAATTCCAACAGTATACAATGTTGTTACATAAAGGATAATTCGAATCATGTGGATAAGATTCGAGTATACAAACTTACCATGACTGACTGTCTAACTAGAAGTGTATACATCACTATCGGCATTCAATAGGATATATCCATATGTATAATTTAGTTTCTCCAATGTTTATACTTAGTTAAAATAGTTGAACTAATGTTGTAGGTGAGAAGTAGATGAGAAATGTTTCCTTTTGACATGCATCCATGCAAGATTGGTGCTAACTGAACTTGAGGACATCTAACTGAATGTAGCTGGATCATATCTTAGATAGACTAGTTACCAACTACCAACAACTGAAGGAGGTTGGTTCTGGCACTCCCAGTAGATCCTAAATTGTAGGGATTTGTCTAAGAGGAACATAAACAAATGCATGAAGGTGCAGTAACTTGCAGTTAACCTCTGTCTGTGTTCCCCACACTCTAGTGATTGGTATAGCTGGGCCCATTATCCCAAGTGGACCAAATGGTATTAGTGGACCCAATAATAATAAAATGATTCCTAAGTTAGGAAAATATAATGTAATAGACCAGTTTGGACAAGGGAGGATTATAATCCTAATGAGTTTAATGTGTAAAGAAGTGACTGTTGCACATCCTTTATATGGTTTTGGTTTGGAAACTGATTCGATCCCTCATTATCGATTATTTGTAATCATTTAGCCCGTTTATTGATTGATTTAATGAGTACTTTAATTGATTACATGGATGGTGATAAAGTTTTTATTTTGTTGTTATAGTTTTGTTTGGATGTCATGTCCACTGTTTATCGCATTATTTAAGTATCTTTAAGGAGGGCATGTTGCATATATATTTATCTTGTAAGTGTAGCGATTATATATCATTAATAATACGATGAGTCTCCAAGGGACTTCATCCCTCGTCCATGAATATGGTTAATAGTTTGTTTGATGGATAAATTTACTCAGTGAGGTTTTTAATTATATTTTTGTTTTTATAAATTTATATATGTAACGTATTTTTTAGGGTTTATAGTTTTTAATATTGTTTTTTATAAATTTAAAAGGTCTCGTTACTAAATTTTACCATACCTTTAAATGTTTCATCCTAGGCTTAAACCCTAACATAAATAGGAAATTTTAGAGAATAGTTCTAACATAAACTTGATAAGCAATTTATCCTAGATTTCTACATAAAAGGTTTTAATAGAGAATAAAACAACCTAAAACATTTATTCAAACTACTGAAGCGTGAAATTAAAAATCCTAATATAAAACATAATGGCTATAATTACAACTTATAAACATACTAAAATATATTGGAAATGTAGGAACCTATTACCTACAACTATGCACCTTGTAATGGCTAAAGAACCCTGCACACTAAAGCACCCAGAAATAATAAAACACTTTTTATATCTGACATTAGTGATGATAACTAGATAGCTTTGGAACTACCATGTTCCTCACAACCATGACCCAGAAGCGTTCCTGGTTCTAATTCAGATCCCCATGAGTTGGCTCCAACTTGTAAGTGATCTAGAACTCCTAAAGGTGAGGTTGCTGTTGTTTGGAAAATTAGGCTCTGTATAAGAATGCTTTTTTTTTTCAATTCTCCCCCAATCCATTCAAGAATAATAATTAGATCCCCAAGCCTTCTCATTGCTTTGTTCTTATAGAAAATATTTTAGGAAAGGGCAGTTGGTTTAAACTTCATTTGAATCAAGAATTCATTACTTTCTTCAAAATAGTCTTTAATTTTATTTTTAGGGAATTAATAGTTATTTTGTTTAACTAAGAACTTTTTTACTAGTTCCTACTTTGGATTTTAGAACAGAGTATTTATTTAATTGTTTTAGTTTATAATAACTACATAAAATCTCACTTATTATTTTAGTTACCTTTATATATATATATATATATATATATTATAAACTTTACATATTATCCTTAATATTTATTCAGGCATCATATATCATAGTTTATTTATTTTGATGCTTGCCATAGTTTACATTATTTCTTTTATTAAGGCCTTGGGAAGGGTTTGGTCGGGAAGCAAAGTTAGGGAGCTCTAGATCCTCCTTGAATGTTGGATTACCTCGTATTTTGTAGTAGGTATTCTAGTTCTTGATGAGAAGTAGATTTGAAATTTAATTTAATCAACTTAAAATAAGTATGGTGAGGGTCGATGTTATTCAAATTCATTCTAACTCAACACACTTAATTTCATTAACCCCTAGCACTTTTTAGAGCTGAAGCTCAACACTATTAATTGGGCATTACACTAGGGAAATTCCATCTCCTCTCGCTCAATAATAATACTAGAATGTACTTGTATAACACAGTTATGGATATAATGGCCAAAGATCCGATGTTCCAAAGCTTATGCTCAAAATCAATTTGGAGTGCTCCATGGATTATGCCCAACACTTCCAATCTTATAACTGGTGTGCTCCAAGGCTTGGACCCAACACTTTATAGAACTCAATTGAATGCATTCATTCTTCTACACAATACATAAAAATAAGCATATATATATATATATATATATATATTGGATAATCACATAAAAAAAATCTTGTACATCGTACCACGACAATAGTCCTTGTCCATCAGGTACTATGCCCAACATATATAATTATATATAAGACAATAAAACATGTGCATTGACTCATGCCCAATATATCTATCAAATCAACATAACTCATGTGTGCGGGGGCATATGCCCAATATGTAGGCTAAACATAATCATCAAAGTAACCCATAGGTAGCGGGGATCATGCCCAATATAGTTAAGGTCAAAATTTGGGATATTAAATTCTTCCATTATAACTGGGAATATATTTGGGTTCTTCTTCTGCATGTCTTCCTTGAGTTCCTAGGTTTCCTCTAGGGGATAAAGTGCTTCCAATGCACCTTTACCCAAGCGATGACTATGTTCTGAAGTACTATTTATTTTAGTAAAAAATGTGCATATGCTCCACCTGGAAATCTCTCTATGGGTCCACCTGTACCATGTTCTATTCAATAATGTGAGTAGGATCATAAAAATACTTTTTTAATAACAAAAAAAAAACATAATGAATTTTTAAGTGTTTTGGCAGCACATGTTGGTAGGCTACTATCCCAATTCTTTCCAAAATTTGATAAGGTATGCAAAATCATAGTGCTAGTTTAGAGCAGTTCCCCAATATAAGTGATCTATTTTTGGGTTTGTCTTGAAGATATATGTGGTGTCCAACAACAAGCTCCCTATGTTGTCTCTTTGCATAAATGTTTTGGAGGTCTTGTGCCACTTTTAAGTTTTGTCATACTTTACGGACAATTTGTTCCATGTCATGTAATAATTTTGGTCCTATCATAAGGTTGTCTACTATGCCATCCTAGATAATTCAGGTAGTGCACTTTATTCCATACAAAATGTTGAATGGGCTCATATTTGATGAGTCTTGGTATTTGTTGTTGTATGTGAATTCCATAAGATGCATATTCTTCGAATCTAGTGGTTATTTTCATTATGTAAATGCACAAAATATCTTCAATGACCTGGTTGGTACATTCTATCTTGCCATCTATTTGTGGGTGATAACTGGAGCTAAAAATTATTTTGGTCTCTTATCCTACAAAAGAGGTCTTCCTAAAATTTGAGAAATTTGATGTCTCGATCGGAGATCAACATTTTTTGTACTCCGTGTAATAAGAATATCTCCTTCCTAAATCTTTCAACAATATTCATAGTATTGTAAGTTGGTTTTATATGAATAAAATGTGTTGATTTGCTTAATTTATAAACTACAACCATAATTGACTCATGTTGTTTTTTGGTTCTTGGCAGACCTGTAATGAAATATAAGGATATGAAATGCCATTTACATTTAGGAATTGGTATAGGTTGAAATATACCTCTCATGTGTTTGTGCTCAACCTTCACCTACTGAGACTCCAAAGATATCGACAAAGAATTGGTTAGATCTGTCTTAAAATTTGGCTACTAAAACTGTTTTCTTATCGCGTTTATCTTTTTTAATAACCAGTGTGGCTGCCGTATGGTTGTTTATGCATTTCATTCATTATTAGAATTTTTATTTCTTATATATTTGGAATATATAATATTTTTTTGAACCGTAATAGGCCTTCTTGGTCGACTTTGAATTTTGTTTCATCAATTATTATCTTATTTTTTTTGCAATTTATTCAATAATTTTACATATTCCGTGTCATTAATACTGGAAGATTTAATTCTTCTCTTGAAATTAGTTTTAGGATGACTTAAAATGATCTCATGAATTTCATGCGTTCTTTGGATAAATGGATCGACCACTTGGTTTTATTTTCCTTTGATATGGTTTACTTCAAAGTCGAATTCACTCAAGAAGGCCAATCATCTTGCTTGATATGTGTTAAGTACGGGTTGGGTGAATAAATTCTTTACACATTTGTTGTCTGTTAATAATAAAAATCTCCTCAACAACATATGATGAAGCCATGTTTTTAAAGCATGTATTACTAAGCCTAACTCCAGGTCATGGACCACATAATTTAGCTTATGTTGCTTAAGTTTATGTGATTCATAACACACCATGTGTTCCTCCTAGGACAATACTACTCCCAAAACATCCTTGCTAGAATCGGTGTAAACTATATATTCATTATAACTATCAGCCACCTTAAGAATAGGATTTGTTGTTAGCAGTTTCTTTAGTTTTTCAAAAATTTCTTCGCATTTTTGGGACCATATAAACTTTACTCCTTTCTTTTGGAGTGACATTATTGGGTAGGCGATCTTGGAAAAGATTTCAATAAAGAATTAGTAGTATATGGTGAGACCCATGAAGGAATGAATGTATTACACATCATTAGGTACTTCCCATTCTATGATATACTATACTTTATCATGATATACAACGATCCCATCTTTTGAGATTACGTGACCCAAGTATTGTATTTTATTTTTAAAGAATTCACAATTTTTGAACTTAGCATAAAGCTGATGTTCTCTCAAGGTTTGTACGTATATTCTCATATGTTGTTTGTGTTCTTGTTTTTTCCTTGAGTATATCAGTATGCCATCAATAAATATTAATACAAACTAATCTAGATATTTGTTAAATATTTTATTCATTCAACACCTAAAGCTAGCGGGGGCATTCATTAATCCGAATGGAATTACTATGAATTCATAGTGCCAATGTTATGTTTTGAAAGTAGTGTTATCAATATATTCTTCTTTAGATATGATCTGATGCTATCCCAAATGTAGAATATTTTATCTCCACCTACCTAATCAAATCAATCATTTATCGGGGGTAGTGGGTATTTGTTCTTAATAGTTTCTTTGTTTAACTATCTATAGTCTATAAACAGTCGCATTGTCTTTTCATTTTTCTTGAAGAATAACATCGGTGATCATGAGTGTGACACACTCGGTAGTCCAGGTATTTTCATTGGAAACATGTACATAAATTCATTTAATATGGGGTAATTGCATGAGTTTGTTCTATCTTCTTTATTAGGAAAATCTATGACATGCAGTGCATACAATATGGAACACTTCCTCATGCATCACTTTAGCTATATTGCATAAATTTGTCTCGCAAAGACATGTTTGGATATACCTTTTACAATCCTAACAATTTTATCTTTAGTTATATATGTAAATCTCTTTTCAAAACAATTAAACATAATTTTATATCTAAGTACACTGCCTGATGATAGTTTTGTGATTCTTTGAATTATTCTTGTACTTCTTTTTGTGGGTGGTAATTCTTTCCTTTTACTTTAGATCCATTTAGTTTTTTTACAAGATTCGACCACTACTCTCCGAGGTTGATGACTCACAAGTGTATACACTTTTCAAGTTATATTTTTTCCCAAGAGTGATCACACAGATATGTAGTTTAAGTCTCTCTCTCTCTCTTTTTAAATATATTAGCCCATGCAAGGATGGATTGGTGAGGATATATGAGCATCCTATTTACTTACTACAAGACTAGAGACGAAAGATATATAATATTTATTTTACATTTTAATTCAATTAGTTATATATTTTTGTTTTATTTAAAGCACATGCAATTAATTATAAAATTGTGTTTGGATTGTTTTGATTAATGTGTTGTATCATTTAATACATATTGAGTTGAATGGTAGCTACTTGCATCATTTTTGTAATATAGAGATAGATGAAATCAATGAAACAATTAGACAGTTATACACCACCTTAAAAATCTCTTTCTCTACCTCATCCACCGCCATATTCGGCCTCTTCCTACACCCTCCTTCCCTCCCTCTTGCACCATGCAACCCTTCCCTCCTTCACTTGTAGCACCTTTTACCAGATTTGCACCACTACTTGTATCATTCATAAATCCACCTAGTAGACAAGCTACTAATAAGATACAATTGATAGTACTTAAATATAATAACATTAACTAAATCAACGAACATGAACATTGAAATAATATTGAAATAAAAAATAATTAATTAACAAATTTTTTAAAATAATGAATTATTTATATATATAGAAAATATACATAATATTATATATATATATATATATGAAGTGATGTAAAATAAGAAATTTCGTATTACTAAATATAAAATGTTTAAGAATTTTGAGGGCCATTCTTATACGATTCTCGTATTAATATTAATGATCTCAATATTAATAGTATGAGTATGACTTAACATCTCAAGCAAATATAATGCAATAATGTTAAAGTTAAACTTATTATTAAAGTTCTATTATATAATATAATAAAGTAATGTAAATTTTTTTTTGTTAAGGACTTTTAGATGATATAATAATATTTTTGCGATTAATTAAAAATGAGATTGTGTTAATATTAATATTTTTAATAATTATAAATTATAAATAATAATAATAATATTAATTTGATTAATATTAATCATGTGAATAGTATTGTAAATTTTAATATTATTTTTTAATAAGATATGAGGATAAGGAAGATGATGATGGGATGAAATATTTCTTATTATTAATAATGTTATTAATATTATGATAATGTTAAGAATATAGATATCAACAATAATTAATTTGAATAATCATATTGATGATGATGATGACGATGGCTAACTTCTCGTGAGACGAAACTTTGGTCTATTCGACATAAAGAAAATAATTATTTAGTTTGTTTTAAAGTTGTATTTCTATGCTCAAAGGGCTTGGAGAGAAGCTTAGTGAGCTCACTATATTTTTGGCATGTTAAAAGGATAGGAAGGTCCGTATTGTAACAAAGATGATGAAACTGAAATCTAATGTGGGTGTAGGGAGGGAACTCTAAGGAAAGTGATTTCCATCCTCAATGTTCATATTCTCACAGATATGTCACATCCTTCCCACCCATGGTGTTTTAGGAACTTCCCAATGACCTATTTCACTATGAAGCTCATGAGAGTCTGTCCTTATCTTGGATATATTACTATTTTTCTCTGAACTAGTTAAAACAGAGAGATATTTTTTATCTTTTCAAATAAGGTTTAAAATAAGATTGATGACCTCCTTAATAATGAGAATATTAATATAAATAATAATTAATTTTAATAATCATATTATTCTTAATAATAAGAATATTTATATCATTGTAAATAATAATAAGTTTTAAAATTAAATAGAGTAAACTCTCATATTACAATTATATGCCTTAAAATACATTCTTTGTAATAAATTAATATTATTGATTTTTAGTAAGAATTTTATAATTAATATTATATTTAAATTGGCTGACTCATTTAAAATAGTCAGATTAACATTGAGTTTATAATATTATGTTATGTTAGAGGTTGTCACTAATTTTTGTTCAACTTAATGCTATATATTATGATATAGTTTAATTATGGTATATGTAAGATTACTGTAATGCATTGGAATGACAACAATGATTGGTTATGTTGGTTGTTAAATGATTGTTATATAACATTGTTATGTGTTATATGAGATTTTCATTTCACATTTATATGTATTTATATTAATTAATTAATAAGGTTACATAGATGATACTAACCAAGCAATTCAACGCTCTTCCTCCACCTCCAACTCCTTCTCCTTAAACATCTATAACTCCATCTCATCCACCATCATCTCCCCTTCCACTCCTTGTGCCACATTTACAACAACATCATTCATGAATCCACCTACTAGACAAGCTACTAATAAGATACACTTATAATCTTATTAAATCAAAATTAATTGAGATACAACTACACACGTAATTAACATATATTAATTGTTATTATATATATCATTTAAATTGTATATATAATTTATAGGTCAACCTCACATTTTCATGTACCCATATGNTATATATATATATATTATATTATATTATATTATATTATATGTAAAACATTACTAAATAATGTTATTAATAATTTTTTTATTTTTAAATTATTAAAAATTGAATTAAAATAAAACTATTAAAAAAAACATATTAAAAATGTTGAATCCAAAATAAATCTGTAAAATCACCACCAACAAATCTACAAATTATTAATTGTCTCTCACAAATATATCAATTACAGCTTTCCTTATTGATAATTCTTCATAGAGCTTTAGGGCACATTTCCTGCATTATATAAATGAGCGAATGATGCTATATCCGTTGCCTCTTTGGTGTTCATGAAAATGGTGTGCTCAGGTAAATAAAAAATCAAAGTAAAATGAGGCTTATGGGATAAAACAAGCTGATTTTGTGATGACTCAAGCCGAAATGGCATCTTCCAGCCACATGATGGGATAGTCATGCTTTTGGCATCGATCAGTTAACAATAATTGGTTGACGTAAATCTTTATGGAAGATTAGCAAATAATCTGTAGTAAGAAAACCCTTAAGAAATCAGCTTTCTGGACCAGATTTGTAGCATGCTTGAAACACTACACTCTTGGAGCTTAACAGTGTAGGAATCATCCATTGGACTTCTCTGAAACAACACAAATTTCTTCCCAACTCCTCCCATCCCATCCGAAAATAGAAACTATTGTCCAAAGGCAAAATGTCGTGCAATGTCCATCCAAATTTAGTCATGTTGACCATACCATGTCCACATGGTCAGATTCTTTCCACATCGTTAGGAGTAGTTGGCATTTAGTAAGACGGGAATTTCACTTTTTTGAGTGCTTGGTAAGAAGTAATAAATACCTCAGATTCCAATATCATGGACAGAGCGGCGATATCACCATTCTTACTAGAGCTATGGACCACCATTTCAACCTTATATAAATACGAGTATCTCAGTTGTCTCTGTGGTATTCATTCAAATGGTGTGCTCATCCACATCAGACGCATGACAGTTTACAGTTAAATGAAGCGTATAGAATGAAGCAATCCGGTTCTGTGATGTCATGAAA
Source organism: Pseudotsuga menziesii (assembly GCA_001517045.1). Classification (NCBI taxonomy): domain Eukaryota; kingdom Viridiplantae; phylum Streptophyta; class Pinopsida; order Pinales; family Pinaceae; genus Pseudotsuga; species Pseudotsuga menziesii. The sequence goes on along the minus strand of LPNX010581753.1, from coordinate 154,221 downwards.
ACAACATGTTTGGGCCACATTATCTGACAATAACGCTTTTATACAAACGAGAGTATGGGATGAAGAAGGCCGGTTGTGTGATAGTAATGGAAATGACATGTTGACACCGCATGATCGAATATCATGTTTTTGGCACTTGTGTTAAATAATTTTAAATTTAAAAGCAACAGTCATATATCACACATTTGAAATTTGCAAGAAGTCTTAGATTTAAAAATTTATAATTTTTTAATTATAAACAAATCATATATACATTAAAATCATTCTTGAAATATTATATAACATTTTATCTTAATCGCAGGGATCTAACTCTACCCGTAATGTCAATAGCAGGAATGGCAAGTCTTCCGCGAGTTTCGTTATGCATAGTGAATGAGATAATATTGGACTTATTTTAACAGTCCAACTCCAAGTAAAGTCCATGGACGCTAATCCTTCTAGTGGAAGGACGGTTAAAAAGCCCCAAAGAATAAAGACAAAATGTCAGTAGATCAATGTGTTTTTTTAGATTTTTTCAAATTAATTTTTTTAAAAGAATATAACCATTATAATTTAAAAAAGAATCAATTAAAAAATATAATTTTGTTTAGAAAAATATAAGTTTAAATTTTATTTTATAATTTAAATTAAATTTAAAAAAATATTATTAAATAGAAGAAAATAATTTAACATTTTTTTAGATCTTTACTAAATGTTTTTAATAAATTTTAAGTATTTTTTATAATAAAATTTAAATTATTTATTAAGGAAATAATAATTATGAGTTTTTTATTAATTTTGTTTTTAATAAAAAAAAATTATAATAAAATTTAAATTATTTAGCAAAAAAATAATAATTATAAACTTTTTATTAATTTTTTATATAATGTTTAAAAAAATTCAATTATTTTAGCTATTAATTTTTAATTAATTAATTTGGATATTTATATATAATAAAAAAAATATGTATTTTTTTTATTAATATCAACAAAAAATTTAATTGTAAATCCTTTTATAATCTACTTTTTTTTATAACTAATATCAACCAATTTTTTTTTTTTTAAATGTTGAAAGTGCATTTTTCATTCACATAAAGCAAGTTGTGACATGATGAAAAGATTATTTAAAGTATGAGTTTCTTCAATGTTTTTTTATGCTTTAATTAAATTGAGGTTTTTAGTAGTTATTTAGTTTTGAAGTAATTTAAATTGAAATTGATTCTAAAGATTATTTCTTATTTTCAATGTAATATTTGATTTGGAGTAGTGTAATCAATTTTTTTTAATTTTTTTAGCTAGTATGTAAATACTGTGATATGTGTGTGTGTGTGTGTGTGTGTCATTTATAACAATAGCATCTCGGCGGGGAGGATAACATTCCATCTCCGTCTCACACACAAAGACACACATTCACATATATGACTATTTAGGCTTATGGTAATGACAATTTGTAGGAGATACGACTTGAGGCACATAAAATATTTAACTCTTCTTCTAAATCGATATCACACTATGTTAAACATTGGGTCACTAGGAAAGGAAGAGGGCACATTTTAATTTTATTGTTTATTCTTCCATTCTTTTTGTGCATGAGGCTAGATGCCACACAACCTTCTGCTGAGTTACCATTACTCACACATGCATTATATTAATAAAAACCCTAACAGTTGTTGAGTGATGAGACACACAAAAAGCATAAGGCTATCTTTACATTACTATGAGACTATGTTGACTATGTTTTAAAATACAAGGCCCTTAAGGATTTTAAAGGTTCCATTCTTATTGTATTCTTTATTATTCCATAGTTGAACAAAACATATAAAATTGAGATATTAAAGAAAAAAAATGAATTGTAGTGCAATATTGCTGATTTTTTTTCCAATTTCAATTTTGTTAGGACATAATTCCAATTATGTAGATCTGATTTTAATTAATTGGTTATACTGTACATGCTCATCTAGTTTTTGACCACTCCACCTATTTTTTTATGGAAATGATAAGCATAAGGAGAAATTCCATAGAGGAGAGGGGTTTTTTTGTCAAATTTTATTTTCCTGTCAAAGCACGAAAGAAGTAACTTTGAGTATTCTTCTTCACATAAAGGGGCTACTATCTCCAATATAATTAGTGTGAGATATATTTCTCAACCATAACCTATTAAACATCCGTACATTTCTTTGGGTATTGTTGTAAAGAAAAAATTGATGAGGATTTTATGTAAAAGACATCGATACATTATATATATAATTACCTATAATGTTTCAAGTAGGTACTATAGTACATTTTTTTTAATCCAAAATAAGCACTATATTAACTCGTAAGTTTATAAAATTCATTAACTTCTTGAATATATTTGAAATTTCTAAAAATAACATTCTTTTTTTTTTAAATTTTGTGCATTGAGTTCCTTATTGACTAAAATGTATATGACATAACATTGTTTCCCCTCATGCATGCAATTATGACAAACATTTGTTGGAGTAAGAAATTAATTTTAAAAACAAACAATACAACAAATTTGAATTTTAGGGGTGGCTGTCTTCTGCCTCCAAAAGTCACTTTTGAGGGAGGTTTTGGATTTAGAGGTGGTGTTTACAAAACCTCCCCTAATAGCATTGATGCTAATTTTGTTGACTTTTAGGGGCGATTCTGGAAGAGATCAAAACCGCCCCTAAAATTTAGCTTTGGTGATTCTACTCAATTTTATGCTTTGTCATTGAGTAATTTGCATGATAGATATACTTCTTATATGTGGGGATTAGTAACTCGAGTTCCATGTCATTAGAATTTACATTATTGTATAGTATAGGAAGTTATGTGATTTTTTCTTATCATAATGGCATTGTAAGGACACTGTCTTATGATAGCTTTATGATTGTTTGAATTATTCTTGTACTTCTTTTTGTGGGAGGTAACTCTTTCCTTTTACTTTAGATCCATTTATATTTTTTTTGACATGTTTTGCCACCACCCTCCGAGATTGATAACTCACAAGTATATACACTTTTAAAGGTATGGAGTTTAAGTCATCTTTTTAGATATATTAGCCCAAGCAAGGATGGATTGGTGAGGATGTATGAACATTTTATTTACTTACTACAAGCCAAGATATGAAATATATATAATAATTTTTTTACAATTTAATTCAATTAGTTATATGTTTTTGGTTTTTTTAATGCACATGTAATTAATTATAAAATTGTGTTTAAATTGTTTTGTTTAATGTGGGTTATCATGTAACAAATATATAGTTGAATGGTTGCTCCATGCATAATTTTTGTAATGTAGAGATAGATGAGACCAATGAAGCCATTCAACACTTCTTATCCACTTTGAACATCTCTTGGTCTACCTCATCCACCATCATTATCTATGGCAAAATATTTTGCACATTATCATATTTCTAACAATCCTTTAAAATATGGTTTTCAATGAAAGCTTTATCTTGTAACCATAACATCATAATACACCTTCATTTGCACTACACAAGCTAATCTTGATAATAGCATAAACTTTTTGATCTAAACCTCATACATACAATGCTTTCTAAATTTTTCATAATACATTTATTCCCAATAGAGGACTACTTAATGCATCTTCCACTATCAGTTTACAGCATACCCAAATTCCTTTAACCACATTTCAACATACATTGACTTGTGACTTCTAAACTAACATATGGGTTTCTTAAGTGATTAAGTTTACTCATTCAATCGTTAACCTCTGGCCATAATGTATCCATGATCGGAGATACCGAGTTATAGATCTACCCCCTTAAGCAAAGATGCTCTATTGAAGACTACTAATTAATTACCTCTAGCTAATGAATCGCAAGAGGTAAATATTTATTCATCTCCATAGTATATCTTTCCAATTTGCAATCAGCAATATTCTGTCATGTGGATGAAAATGTCTCAATGTACCTCTAATGAATTATTATTCACACTTTAAGAGGTGTATTCCACAAGTACTTCATCATTATGGTGCCCTTAAACACAATTAGTGTATGGATAATAAATCATTATGATACCAATAACATTCCCTGATTATCATTTATAAAGTATTTAATTAATCGACAAGGCTGCGGAGCAAATGATAAGTACACAAACAATACAAAGAAATGAAAACATTTAGACAACCAAGACAAAAGAGACACCAATGTACGTGGCTCACCCAATCCATGGGTTACGTCCACCAAAACTCTCGCATCCTGTGATTTTTATTACAAAAGAGGTTACAATCTGCAACATCATCGTTGCCCTACTCCTTTTCTCTTCTCATACATTCTCTCACCAAGAGTATTTACAATCTACTGAATACTGAGATTACAACTACGACATGAATTATAATAAGTTCCTCCTAGTATCGTCACAAGAATACTGAGATACCCTGCATAACTTGGTTGGTCTACATTCCAATTTGTTACAATTTATAATTTATCTTAAAAATGTTAAGCCACCCCTTATAAATGGTAGCCATCCCATAAATTATTTTAACATATATGGAACATATGACTTTCTCTTCCCATATGTATAAAACCCAATAATATATATAATGCAACTATATATAGAGGCCACAATCTCCCTTTTACAACTTTCAAAACTTTCTATGTTCATTATTTACTCAAAGTTATTCCAATATATATATTCCCAAAATGCAAATATAATATAGAGAGAGAAATTTTATCCTTTGTTCTTCCATATACAATAATTTACAACATACATTGAACCATTTATTATATTTATAATTATTTATATATATATGTGTGTGTGTGTGTGTGTGTGTATATATAAATAAT
>LPNX010581753.1:77302-145216 GCA_001517045.1 Pseudotsuga menziesii | reverse complement strand
TACTTTTTGTGTTCGTATTTTCGACATATCTCCCTGTTTTTTTACTCAAATTTCGATCAGGAGAGCTCGTTGGATGCAGAATTTGATTCCGCATCCAACGAGTACCTGCACTGCATACTTTTGACGGACCCCACTACCCCAAAAACAAGAAATACCTGAAAAAACATGATGATGACATCATCATCACATTTTTTCAGGTATTTCTTGTTTTTGGGGTAGCGGGGTCCATCAAAAGTATGCAGTGTGGGTACTCGTTGGATGCAGAATCAAATTCCGCATCCAACGAGCTCTCCTGATTGAAATTTGAGTAAAAACACAATGAGATATGTCGAAAATACGAACAAAAAAAGTAGTTTTTTTTAATGACAAGTATGCCAATTCAACCATTATGGTTGACTTATTTTATTGAAATTCTATTGGTTCTTGAATTCCAACTCACAAAAACTTATTTTGGCACGTTTTCTTATAAGGCCCATTTTAGACCCCAAATTTCCTCTAATGTATTACCAAGATTCCATCCAAGTCATTCATGTATATAATATATACATATATATATGTAGCATGTACAAATATATATCTACTACTTCATTTATGTATATATATATATATATATATATATATATATATATAGATGTACGTATATATTATATATGTTTCATATCCGTTTTAATGTGGCTCTTACCCAAAATTTTGTGAGTGCAAAACCCACCAATAATTATGGTAGCTAGCTCTCCTCCGCTACAACATTCAGATTGTGAGGAACTAGGTTAAGCCTTACTAGGTCCCCAAGGTGTTGTTAACCACTAGCCTCTCCCCCTTGTGGATTCGGTTTCTCATCAAAAGTTGTGTTAAATCCTTAGGTCTTCTTAGGTCCATAACTTAGAGAATTAATCACCTAATTTACAAGGTTTTACTGGTGGGGCTTTGGCCTTCAGATCCTCACCAAAAATGGGTACAATAAACATTTAATATTACAAAATATTTAAGGTGTACAAGAGGGATATTACAGAAACAATAACCATAAGGAGAAATTCCATAGAGGAGAGGGGGTTTTTGTCAAATTTTATTTTCCCGTCAAAGCATGAAAGAAGTGAGTTTGAGTATGAAAGAAGCTAGTATCTCAATATAATTAGTGTGAGATATATTTCTTGACCATAACCTATTAAACATCCATACCTTTCTTTGGGTAGTGATGTAAAGAAAAAATTGACGAGGATATATGTAAAGGACATAGATACATTATATATATAATTACCTATAATATTTCAAGTAGGTACTATAGTACATTTTAATCCAAAATAAGTACTATATTAACTCGTAAATTTATAAAATTCATTAACTTCTCAAATATATTTTAAATTTCTAAAAAAAAAATCTACTTCTCTAAATTTAGTGTATTGAGCTCCTTATTGATTAAAATGTTTATGAACTAACATTATTTCCCCTCGTGCATGCAATTATCGCAACTATTTGTTGGAGTAAGAAATTAATTTTTAAAACAAACAATACAACAAATTTGACGTTTAGGGACGACTGTCTTCCACCTCCAAAAGGCACTTTTGAGGGCGGTTTTGGCTTTAGATGTGGTGTTTACAAAACCTCCCCTTATATCATTGACGTTAATTTTTTTTACTTTTAGGGGCGATTCTGGAAGAGATCAAAACCGCCCCTAAAAGTGACTTTTGGGGGCAATCTCCAAAATTCACTTTTGGGGGCAGTTTTGGCTTTGGAGGCAGTCTTAACAAAACTGCCCCTAATAGAAATGACACTAAAAAAAATTCCTACTTGATTTAGTTTGCAGTATTATGGGAAGATAGGGTTTACAACCGCTTCTTATATTCTTAAGATAACTTTAGTTTTATATCTATAACCCTTGTTGGGTGTCCAGTTAGATGAATCGGTTTACAGAGTGGGCTTCACAACCTCTCACACTTGGAATACGTTTGATTTTAGTGTATTTGTTCGGTTTGAAGGGAGAAATAACTTTGTGATTTTAATTTTAGTTGTTGGATTAAAAAGATTGGCTTTACAAATGTGATATATTTAACAGTTTGGGAAACTTTGTTAAATGTTTAAGTTAGGATCTGTAAATTCAATTTTAGGGAAACAAACTTGACCCTACGATCATCTTTCTTGGATCTTAATTGGATTCATTTGTGATTATTATTTGGAAGCTCACATCTCTAATTAAATGGTTTTTTCCATATATCTAAGTATCATGGCTCCATTTGTTTTATTTAAGTCTTGATCTAGAACTGTCTATTTCTGGTTATTGACGCCCAAAAATAGAGACTGTATACTTGTATTTGATTATATTCTTAAAACTTGTCATTGTGATTTATCGATTGTAGCTCTTTTTATTTGTTTTGATTATCACATATGATACTCATTTGGTAAATAAATTTGCTTTTCGTTTTTAGCTACATTTTTTATTGTTGAGTTTGGAGCCCAAATATGTGAGCTGGGCATTTCTTTACTTAACTTTGTTAATTGAGTAGTTTTGTTGATCATGGCCCCTTCGCTCAATTTTAGTATTTTTATATTTTTATTATCTCGGTATGAATACCCAAAACATAGATTAGGTTTATAAAACAATACGCACATGATTTTAAAGAGACATATACTATGTGTAGAAGTCTTCGACTCCTAGAGGAATGTGATTATCTTACACTTACTTAGATCTAGTTATTAATTTTGATATATATACATACATCTTTAAATGATGGTAAATTTATCTATAGGTATTTAAAAATATATAAGAGATATGTGATTCCCTACATTCTGTAAATAAATTACAACTTATACTAAGATCATATTACTGAAAGAGTTAAAAATATTAGAAATAGACACATAGAATTATTTTCAGTTTATAATGCATCTAGAATTCAAATATAGTTTCTGACTGTAGTTATCAGTACTAAATAGTTAATAAATTTAATTAGGAACCTGTCACAACTATGGGGAAAAAAAATTTGAAGTTGTTATTCCTCCAAACCAACTCCTAGAGAAACCAAATATTGCTTGCTCCACAAACCCCAAGCTTGTTTTCTAAACTACAAGAACAAAATCTGATCAATGCACCATCTCTTTGCATCAACAGATCAATTCAACATCCATCATCAACCTTCTGCTTATTCAATGGACATACTATTTTATAGTATTTTTCCTAGGACTTCATCGTTTATGAGCCTCATTCTCTTTAGCAATCCACAAGGAGTATTGACTTGAGTTTGGGGAAGATGTATCCTACATCACTTGAGTCTTCACTTAGCAACATTCACCATTTTTCATTTTCCATTCAGGAGACACTCTTTCAATAGCTACTTCAGTTATGTTTCCTTTCAGTATTTTAGTTATTGAATAATATTAATAATCCATTACATTCATCTTGACTTTATTCTCAAAATATTAAAAAAATGTTATTCGAAATAATAAACAATTAATAATTGTTTTGGTGTATTACAGGTACCAATCGATAAAAAAAAGGATCTAAATACTTTATCATTTGGTTAGCTAGGAGCTTGGGTGATTTTTCTCAATTCTATGCTTTGTCAATGAGTAAATTTCATGATAGATATACTTTTTATATGTGGGGATTAGTAACTCGAGTTCCATGTCATTAGAAAATTTACATTATTGTATAGTATATGAAGTTATGTGATTGTTCTTATCAGAATGGCACTGTAAGGACAATGTCTTATCATAGTTTTGTGATTCTTTGAATTATTGTTGTACTTATTTTTGTGGGAGTTAAATTTTTCCTTTCATTTTAGATCCATTTATATTTTTTTTTACATGTTTCGACCACCACCGTCCGAGGTTGATGACTCACAAGTATATACACTTTTCAAGGTATGCAGTTTAAGTCATCTTTTTAGATATATTAGCTCATGAAAGGATGGATTGGTGAGGATGTATGGGCATCCTATTTACTTACTACAAGCCAAGAAAGAGATGAAATATATATAATATTTTTTTACAATTTAATTCAATTAGTTCTATATTTTTATATTATTTAATGCACATGCAATTAATTATAAAATTGTGTTAAAATTATTTTGTTTAATGTGAAAATTGTGTTTAAATTATTTTGTTTAATGTGTTGTATCATTTAACAAATATATAGTTGAATGATTGCTACATACATAATTTTTGTAATGTACATATAGATGAGACCAATGAATTAATTCAACACTTCTCATCCACCTTGAACATCTCTTGTTCTACCTCATCCACCATCATATTCGCCCCCATCAACAAATATAAAACGTATTATTAAAAATACGTTATTCTAGTTGATGACCACCTTTGAAACAATAAAACTATTATGGTATGAAAGCTTAAATATAATAGCATTAATTAAATCAATTAATATTCACATTATAACAATATTGAAATAAAAAAATAATTATTTAACAAAAAAATTTGAAAAAATATATATAGAAATTATACATAATATTAATCATAAATAAAATAAGAAATTTCATATTATAAAATATAAAATGTTTAAGAATGTTATTCGTTCTTATACAATTGTGTTATTAATACATATTATTAATATTAATAACTTTAATATTAATAGTATGAACATGACTTTAAACACCAAGTATAATGTAATAATGTTAAAGTTAAAATCATTATTAAGGTTTTAAGATAATAATAATAAAGTAATGTAAATGTTTTTTTAAAGTATATTAATATTAAGGATTTTTAGATAATATAATAGTATAACTTTTATTAATTAAAATTGAATACATTACTATTAGATAATGAGATTGTGTTAATTTTAAAAATGTTTAATCATTACAACATTATGATTATGATGATGATTAACGTTAACTAATACTAAGTTTGGTTTCTCAAATTTTAAGAAGGAAAATACTTCGTTCACTTTAAAATCTTGTTCATGTGCTCAAAAACCTTGCCAAGAAACTTTCCAAGCTCACTATAGTTTTGACAAGTTAGGAGGTTATAAAGGTTTGTATTGTAACAAATACCATGAAACTCACATCTAATGAGGGTGTAACCAGTGCACTCTAAGAGAAAGTGATTTTCATCCTCAACACTCATATACTCACACATATGGCAAACCCTTTTCGCCCATGTAGCTTTAGGAATGAAAATTGTTCTCTTCCACTATGGAGTTCATGAGAGTTCATTTTAATCTACACTATATTAATTTTCTTCCATGATCTAGTTACTACCGAGAGATACTTCTCATCCTCCAGGTTAAAACTAATGACATCCTTATAGTATGTTAATTTTGTCTTAACCACTAAATTTTCCTTAAACGTAGAAGTAATAATATAAGTATTAATATTAACATAAAAAATTAATATGAATATTAATTTGATTAATATTAATAATGTAAATAGTATTGTTTTTTTTTTGTAACTAGGGGAATCAACAACTGGTGCTAGGCTCGTACTCGCATCACACAGGGTCCAAGGATCCATTCCTGCTACCACTATACCTCTAGGTGCCTCACACCCGCCGCAGGACATGGGACACAGGTAAGCCCGAGTGAGATTCGAACTCGTGACCTCCAATTTACAACAAGTGAATTCATAACAACTGAACCACCAATGAACCACACCCGTGTGGGCTAACGTGAATAGTGTTGTTAATATTAATATTTTTTTTTAATAAGACGAGGATGAGAATGAGGATGACTATGATGATGAAATATTTATTATTATTGATAATGTTACTAATTTTATGGATTATCTTAAAAATACCAGCATAGATCCAAATCCTAGGCCTTATCAAGCGCCGAGAGGGATCAAATCTTTGGAGGTGCAGACCTCTTCTTAAGTATTGCACTCAACTATCAGCAAAAATGTGATTTAGACCAAAAGGCACATATTTTTATTTAAGGTTCACAAATAATATTTTTATTATTAATATTTAATACTATTTATGGCTACATATAATATTTTTTATTATTTTTTATTTTGTTAGGAAAGAACATTAGAACATCTCCCTCATACATAGTTTTAAAACCATGTGCAAGGTCCTCACTAAAATCATGGGTTGTTTAGGAGGCCTTGCACATGGAATTAAAACCCTTTGCAACTACCTCCTAAACCATGTACAATAAAACCATGGTTTTTTTAGGAGGCGTTGCACATCGTTTTAAAACCATGTGCACTACCAACATTTTTTTTGCCGATAATTCAATTTATTAATTTTTATTATTTTGTTAAGAAGAAACTTTACAACATCTCCCCTATATTGTGTTGTTTTTCTCACTAGCATTTTGTATGGTCGATAATTAATTTTTTTATTTTTTTATTATTATTTTGTTAGGTAGGAACATTACAACATCTCTCCCATATTAGGTTGTTTTTGTGACTGACATTTATTTTGGAAGATAATTAAAAGTTTTGTTTTTTATAGCCGACATCTATGTAACGTTACAAGATCTCCCCCATATTGGGCTATCGAGGGCCTCTCAATGCAATAAATATCAGTAATAATTAATTTTAACAATCATGTTATTAGCTTAATAGTAAGAATATAAATATTAATGTAAATAATACTAATAAGTTTTAATATGAAATAGAGTAAACTCTAATATTACAAAAATATGCATTAAACAATATTCTTTGTAATAAATTAATAATATTAATTTTTAATAAGAATGTTATAACTAATATCACAGAGGTTGTGATGCTCAGAAGGCTCTGTTTCTATGAAGCATGACTAGGGATTCCCAATCCACCACCCTTGGACTTAATTTTCCCCTGGATGGTGCTCAAGATTTTGCTCAAAGGTTTCTCGTCTTCCCCTCGATGGTGATCGGGATGCTACCCGTAGGCTTACTACCTTCTTCCACGAGCTTCTACATAGAGATTTCTTGTTGTTGCACAATTTTTTGTGAGTGTTTGTTGGTTACGACTCCTCTCCCCGTGGTATTTCTTTTGTGGGTTGGTTTCTTAGTTTGGTTCTTCTAGTTGTGGGGATTCATGACCAGATTTTGGAATTTAAGGCCCTATTTCAATACGTTGCTCCACGGGATGCGTCTCTGCCTCCATTCAAGTTCCTGAAAAATATTGATGAGATCCCCTCTCTAGAGCTCTCTCCTTCGGATCAAAGCTCCTTTAGATCTGTGCAAGAAAGCGCTCATTCTCTCATGGAAATCCCTCATCAGCAAGTTTATAGGGTTGTGACCTAGCCCAAAGGTGGTGGAGCTTTGGATTGCATAACACTGGAACCTATTTTGTAAGGAGACGTCTCTCTCTTCATAGCCAGTAGGGGTTATTTTTTTTTTTTTTTTGAGTAAAGAAGAACAATATTTAATTTTTCAATCGGGTCATTTCTTCATGGGCTTGAAAGGGATGTTTTTAGACCCTTTGACTATGGGTTTTAACCAAGAAGTAGATATTACAACCGCTCCAGTCTAGGTAAAGCTACCTCACCTCCCACTTCATCTTTGGGTGGGCAATCTCTCTTGTGAACATTAGTAATAAACTAGGGCTCTACCTAGATTAAGCATATCTAAAAGGGGGTCAGTTTACATGTGCCCACATTTGTGTAGAGGTAAATATAAAAAAAGGGCTTCCGAAATCCCTAAAGCTTACTTTAGGAGAATGGAACCACATCCCAGAAATGGATTATGAGCACATTCCATTCAAATGAAACTTTTTCCATGTTTATGCCACTTTACCAAAAGCTTCCCCAATATCTTTGAATGTAAACAATCAAAAATTCCCCCTACACCTAAAGAAGCAGAGTTTTAGATGGTCACTAATTGATGTCGACCTCCCTAAAGCTTCTCAATATAAGGATCCAGCTTGTCAATATCATCCTTCTCCTCCTGTAACAATCTCTTCTCCAATGGAAAACAAAAACATGTTTGAAGTTTTGCAGGAAGTCAAAGCTCAAGAATATGAAGTAGCAGAAGATCTGGTAAATGGAGAGAGCCCACTAGGTTATTCCGCCGCTCAGAGACATTTCTCATTGCCCCCTCCATGAAATAAAATTCTCCAAGCCTTACTCCCTTATGTTCCAAGATAGATTCGTGGACGTTAGACCATGAGAATTTATCCCAAGAAGGACTACCTTCCTTAGTCCCTTCTTTTGGGTCATAGGGAAAATTCAATCCTGAAGACTTCTCACCCCCTTCTCGTCCCCTCACACGAGGGAGAAAGACCAAAAAAGAACATAGGGAAAAGTAAGCAGCCTCAAAGATTCTTTTGGGCTCTCAGAAGCCATTGTACCCTTTCATTAAGGGGCATTTTACCTCCCCTTCTAACTAATGTTTTACTTTTGTAGTCTTCTCTTCTCACAGTTCATGAGAGTAAACTCTTTTAATCAATTTTTTTCTTTTTCTCAAAAAATATCTAGAAGCAAGTGGGTTTTATCTACTGTGATATTCATAAGAAGGAGGCCAATAATGGTACAGGTCATCATCCCTCTCTAATTTTGTAATTTTTGGATTCTCGTTCGCGAGAAAACTGATTAATGCAACTCTAATCATTCTTGTAAAAAAAAAAGATGTTACAACTAATATTAAAATTAAAATTGGTTGACTTATATAAACCACTCACATTAACATTATCTTTATAATATTATGTTAAGTTTGAGGTTGTTACTAAGTTTTGTTTAGCATAATGCTATGATATGGCTTAATTATGGTGTAATGTCCCAAAAAATCGAAAAAAAATAAATAAATTATTAGGCTAGTAAAAACTACCTATACAAAACATTATTTGACTTGCGGAAATATATCATACACTACATGCACCACTGCTTACTCGTAAGATGTTCATACATTCTGTCATTTTACTTTTAGTCATTATTATTAATGTATATTACTTATGATGTCGTACGTTTACTTACTACTTAGTTCTAATGATTATACATTTTTTGCGTATGTGTCGTTACTTGATTATATGTTTCGTTCTTTCTGCCTAGTATTTATTGTTATTTATAATACTCTAACTTAACTTTGTTTGTGGAAACAAAGTGGGCAAAGTGGTGGGACTCGTTCTCCGATGACAGTCTGAAAGGTAAAAGTATTAACTTGACTAGCAGGCTTACTTACTTCTTCAAACTAAGGAACCTCTTTTATCTCGTATGCAGATTATACTTAGCGATGGAGGACTTAAAGAGCACTAAAAATTGTGGTTATTAACATACCTACTATTTTTTAATATGGTGTCAGGTCCTCGCAGAACTCAAAGAAAATGCTCAGAAGGTGGGTTGTGTGCTTTACTAAAAATTAGCATGTGAGCATATCAAATTAAAGAGTGTGAAAGACTCGTAAGTTAAAATATTCATTAATACCTAACATGCTGAGTTTTTTTTTATTCTTTGAACCTCCTCCATCTCTTTCACATTGTACCTTATCCTAAAGCCATCTTTCCACTTGAAAATTTCCCTATGAATAAGATATGATTTATCTTTAAAAGACACCACCAGTTTTGTCAATCATAACAAGTTAATTTTTCCCATATTCAATAGGAGCAAGATCTTATTCCTTGGCTATTTATGTCCTTTGAACAGCTATCAAAATCTAATGGGAACATAGGAAAAATAAAACACCTCGAAATACCTCCAGCAAACATCATGCGTCTACTAAGAGATATTTGAAATCTTATCATCTTTTAAAACATGTACAACACTTGCTCATGAACGAATACATTCCCTTTATCTACTGCATGTTCAATTAAATTATTTGTAACTTTGGGACTCATAAGAGCATTTCTACTTTTCATGTGTTCTTAATCTTGATTTTCCATTTCCTTGACTCAAAATATATGGCCTTACAGCCTCAACGTAATCCCAAGATTTAATTCTAAGTTCCAATCATAGAAGTGAGTTGGTTTTCATAGTTTGTATTAAAGTGTCATTTATGTAATTAGTATAGGAATTTAAACATCATCATGTTATTAACTGCACCACTATCCTTATAATGGTAGATCGTGTGGCAATAAAACAATCATCCTTTAACATCAATAACTGCAGTAAATAAGATCCGATCAAATGGGAAATGCATGTGAACATCAATCATCAACATGAAATAAAATTTAACAATATAAAGTGCAAACACAAAAAACCAATATATGTGGTTCACCCCTATCCAGGGGCTACATCCACCAAAGTGCTAAGAATGCCATTAATTTATTTAACTTTAAAAGCTACAATCTACAGTTCCAATACTACGCTAATTCCATAATTCTCCTCGTAGAGGACAAAACAAGGTCCAATAATAAAAATAGTAATGATGTAAATGGTTCTTCACCATAAGGCCCATATATAGGGCATAATGATTCCATCAGCTCGGGACTATCATGAAAGTTCAAAATTCCTCAGATAGGGGAAAAGAAGATTTGGCCTACCATGTTCAGTAAGTATTCCATAATCCAAAAGCAATAAGTGACGCAAGTAAAAAATATTCGACCAGGCTACATGGTTGTCTCACATCATAAGCATGCAATGGCAAGCACCCATTTTTAGAAAAGCATTTTCCTTATTCCTAGTGAACCAGTAATTATTTAAGTAGGGTTGTTTGCATTTTTTCCTACCTCCTTTTTCCGGACCGAGACAACCCATGAAAGTAACCATCTTTCAGATGGAACACTTAACCAGCTCTTCATTGAAATCTGAGGTGACCCACAGACATAGTATTTTCTTTAGTAGTTTTAAAGAGGCAAAGGTTTATATGCTTCTAAATCATTTAGTGGTTGGAGGAGAATGGGATCATAGTTTCCCTCAAGAGATGTAAGATATAGTTGTGATACTAGGGTCTCTCGATTACAATATCAGTTCTCTTTTTTTTTAACTTTTTCCAAAGCGTTCTTGGGGTTAAATCAGCATTTTGGTAGCATGCACCTATCGCCCCTACAAAATATAGCCTTGGGAAATGAGATAAGCTCAAGCGCTGCCATGGATTAGTTAACAATTTTGCATGCTCATGAAACTCAACCCAAAATCCATACACGTTGAGATGGGGAAAACATAGCTTCCAAATACTAGAACTAAAAAAAAAATCACTACTGAGGATTTGCAGCCAAGGTTAGCCTGTGCCTATCCAAGAGATGTTGGGATGTGTCTCTAAAATAAAATTTTACTAGGGACTTCGAAACCACTACAACAAACCGGTATACAACAGCGATCTATCTAAGAAACAAAAAGTCGTTCGCAAAATCTTCATACAAAACCACTGGCAAACAAATATACAAAAAAATTCAACAACTCCTTTCCTTGATCCATACACATATGCTTACCCTAACATCGATAATCTTGAAATGTAAGAGCACTATCAGGATCTATTGCAGAACTTCTCCACAGATATGGTAATCATGTTTCGACGGCACATGATCCTCTCCTGTCATAATTCCAATGGCATGCAATATAAGCTAAGAGGCAACAACATCTTCCCTATAGGATCTTTGCGGCATACCAAGTTTTGAGAGGGATGATTTAATGAGCAAAACAACATGAATTTGGAGGTCCTAGCCGACCTTTCCTCTTCCCAAACAACCCCCTGGTCTCTACTATGCATATAAAGGAAGGAGAGGCTCACGACTTTTAACTTGGGACTTCTCCCCAAAGAGATGAACGCCCCGAATCACCGCACCCCCCCAAACCACCCTAATACCAAGAAATATATTCTCGTAAAACCCTAGCGCTTGCATGATTAGCGCTTACAAATTCTGGTAACGCCCCACAATGGGCGTCAATATATCAGAGAAAATAAAACCCCATAATTAACGTCTCTCAACTGTTAATGTCAGTCAAGGTGAGTAATCAACATCCCCCATAGTCAGCTACGATAATTCAAGTATGGTTTTCCACAATCAACACCTACTACTCAATGAGTATAAAAAGCCATTTAACGATATTCTATGTGTAATAATACATACTTGTGTATATATGTATGTAAGATTGTTTTTCCTCACATGATCTTCCATAATAATGCTCCATTATATATGTTTATATAAATATACATATCATGAGATTATTTTCACGATATGTGCTCTACTACTAAAGTAATTATTTATATAACCGTGCTATTGATGGGAATGCCATAGCATCACATGGTAAATGTAGTTCTGTTTATTATGCCTAACCATATAAGCATTTCCATATTTCCCTTTCAATATGCACATACATATATAATTATACTTATATATTTATCAAATGCATGACGAATATATTATAAGTCTTCAAGAGTTGGTTTTTAGGCAGATGGTGTATCGCCATTTTTTGACGAGGCACGTGGATGGTGATAAATACTTTGAAGGAGGGTAGGACTGAAAGTCCTTAGTAACTAAATTTTCTTCCTTGTTCAACTTCAACTCTTTACCCCTTTAGGTCACATAACAGAGAAGGATTGCAACTTCCTCTCTTCAGACTTAACCATATTAGGATCAAGCACCAGGTTTGGCATCTCAGTCAAAATAAGTTGTAGCAGGTATTTTCATAGGCACAGTTATTGTCTTTGATATTGCTGCTACGTAGGACCATGGTATCCCTCGGGGATCTTTTTAATCATTTGTCGTTATCTCTTGAGGTTAATTAATGTCATTGTCTTTATGCCTCTTAAGTTTTTTCCTTTTTAACTTATATAGGTTGCAAGGTTTGTTTCTGGTGGGGGCCTTGGCCTTGAGCTCCCCACCTGAAGAAAAATACAATACATTCATAATTACAAAATATCTAGTGTATCCGAGAGGGATGTTACATCCTCTCCCCCTTCAAAATAACACCGTCCTCGGTGTTCCTGTTTTAAACAATTTCCTTCTTCCATTCTGTCGTGCTTTCTTGTTTTCATCCTTTTCATCCCGATCCCCTATGATGTTTGCATATAATCTCAAGTTGTTTTTGTTCTAGACTTGCATTTTCCTACAACAAGTCCAGGTCTAGCCCAATATTCTTCAACACATCATGTACAAGATTATAATTCAACTTAATCGTAAGCCATAGATCCATTTTGCATTATAAAAGTCTATAATTTATGGGACACTTTCTGCAATTTATTTGTCAACAAAATATAATTACTACCCTTTGGACATTGGTTTTATCTCCAACCTTTGGATAGTCATGTCATCCTCAACCTGAGGAAATCCCTTCTTCATGCTACCCATTCAGCATGTAATACTTACCCAGAAATCTGTCGACACATTTTACATTCGTTTTGTTTTCCAAACTCTCTTAAGTTCCTTTTTCCATTCTTGTGTGGACTTACAACAATTTCTGAGGTTACTCTCTCTTTTAACCCCTAGTTAAAAGTTTTCTCCTCAGTGACATCAAACAGCGTCATGTCTTCCAAATGTGTAGTTTTTGCCTAGGTCTTTTTGCCACACCATATGCTTAACACTAATGTACTCATGCGGCAAATCGCTTGCCTAACACCATTGTGCTCCTGCAGCATATATGCCTAACACCAATGTGCTCATGCGGCAATCACTTGAATAACATCACGGTGCTCCTGCAGCATTCAAATTTGTCCTCGTTCATTTTTTTTCTAGTGTAAATTTTTAACCTTGATCATTGCAATGCACACTCCTTGCTGCTTGTATGACTTTACTGTCATTGTCTCGATTCGTGAATCGGCTACATGGTAAGTCAAAGCATTTATTGATAACCCAAAATTTCAATAATCAATTATCAGAATTTTCATAATTTGCATTGATTTTAATCGTCATTCACAAGTTACATAACTTTGTAATTCGTCTAGAAAAATTACTCCTTCCTCTTTTCTGAGCAATCTAGCGCAACTATATATACACAGGTGGATTTTCATACTGTAGTGTACGTCAATTGTAACAATGGTCAAAATCTTGGTGAAGCCTACAATGTCAGTACATAAACCACATCATCCATGGTTAATCCTTGGTTTATAAAACCTTGAAATGCGATCGGATATACTAAGTAAAGACATCATCCATTCTTAACCTCATTATTTAAGGAAATGAATATTTGTATTAACAGTCAATTCCCACTGATAATGTTCCTAGCTTATCTCACAATGTTAGCATATAACATTATACAACATTCCTCAATTTATTATTTTCAATATTAATATATTTATACGTCATTACTCGTCGATATTTCTATAATTACCAGCAAAGGGATATTCCAACTTTACACCACATTCAAGAGTGGCAAGCTAGGCACATAGAAATTCGAATAACATCAGTAATTCAAGATAAACTGCTTACCATAATTTCATATCTCAACTACTCAGTGTTAAGAGTTACGACGTTCTTGTTCATAACAAAAAAATAGGGGTCTCTATATTCAGTGCAATCTTTTTTAATATAACTAGAAGCATTATTTATTTTATGCACAAGGCATTTTACTATTCACTTTGGCTATACAGTAGTCTAAGTTCATAAGAAATCTAGTTCCATGCCATTCCATAAGCAAAAGCTACATGAAAACTTAAAACATATTTATAACATCCAAGTCTAGAGTTTGCACTCAACATTCATTCCTATACAAAATTTAACAGACACATATCTATAAAAACAATCACCCGTGGGTTCTAAACTCACACTTTTATTTTTATGATCCAACAAAAGAGTATTCCACAATCACTTTGTGCTCTGACTTGTAGGACAATGCAAAAAAGGACTTTTGCACATTTCTTTTCCAACATCAACCATCACCAATAGTGTGCTTGTAGGATAATTCTGGTAAGCTGTATAAAAATGAGGAAGATAAAGTAGAGGATAGGAGATCAAACAATCATGTATACATATTTTATTGATTGTATGATTTTATTAGGCATATAACAACTTCTCATTTCGCTTTTATTTCTAGCCACAAGTTTCTAAATTCCAGTCACATTGCACTTATAAAGTATTTGGAGTGGAGCATGATTTTATCCAGATATTTTGACATGGAAGGAAGGAGAGGTATTAAGCAATCCTATGCTATATTTTATGCTGGTATACTTTCCAAATATGATGACAAATGCAAAGGTGATAGTCAAATTCTAATGTAACTTTAGAAGGGCCTCGGGTGGGGACTTTCGCTTAAATTTGGGGGATTTTTATTCATATGCCTCAGATGCTATCCCCCTGCTACTGTTTAATAGAATTTTCCAATCACCAATAATATGGCACGTCAATGGTACATCACCTCAAATTGATTGCAGGGTTTTAAATAAGGTTTCAAGAGTATAGATCTTGCACCTATTAAACTGTATACCTAACCTTTTTCTTATCGAAACATTTTTTTTTTCCCAGTTGGCACCATGCATGGTAGCCTAGTCCAACCAAATACTAGGGAACACATAGCCACACCTGCGAAAAGTTCAGCCACACCTGCGAAAAGTTCAGACAAACCCTAGGATGATCCCAGCAATAGACTACAAATGGTCCAGCAACAGCTGATTGGTATCTAATAGGCGAATCAGTGAGACTTTTCTTCATATTTTACATTCAAGCTATCTGTTTTTCTATCTATGAGATTTATAAGGTCAAAATCATAACCATGCCCTTGAAAGGGCAACCAACTAGAACAAAAAAATGTTGCACCTGCACAGGAAAAGCTTGGTCTTTACATTTACACTGCAAATATGTTTGAGCCAACATTTGCAAATGAGTACGGTTTTGCATTTTTTTTAAAAATATTTGGGAGGGGGTAGTGCATCAGCAAGATGGCCCACGTGGCTAGGGTACAAAGAGAAAATTTAAGCTGCCATGTCTGCAGGGTAACTATTTCACCAAAATAAGACATGACTTGCGCTTTACCTTGTCCTTTTAAAACTCATGCCACGTGGGTGGACTAAAACTGTATCCCTGACTTATTCCACATTTTCTACTTCTGTTTTATTCCTATATCATCTAAATAATTATTTAATGACATTAGACAGATATCGACCATTGTTATGCATATGTTTTTCCACCTCTTTTAAAAACTACTCACGCACTTCAAGGCAAACCAAAATCTCCTCTGAACAACATACGAGAGTGGAGTCTTAAGCATAGAATTCCTTTGATGATGCTAAGGGTTTAGATTTAATCTTCTCATATTCGTGAACTAACAGAAACAAACCCTCATATTTAGAACTAGGGTATTGAGTATTAAGAAAATGAAGAGGGAAACTTCACTAGCAAAACAGACCAAAAAACAGTTTCCTCAATCTACACAGCATATAAAAATTTAAACCCTAAGACGTCTAACTTAAACCCTTCGTAAACAAATTTTGAACCGTGTAGAGACCACTAAAGAAACATATTTTTCTATAAATACTGAACACACATGGTGTTCAATCGACCGAAATTCACCACAGATATTAACAAATGAAGTAGAGAAAAATACATTTAACAAACACCACACAGGGAGAGTGCTTGACAGGTTCCTAAAAAGATTCATTGGCGCAAATTAAATAGAGACGAAGTAATCGTCTTAGCCATACGTAAACATAGTCGGAAGTAATCAAGGAAAACAACAAGATACCTGCGTACTTATACCATTGGCCTGACATTGAACTGGAAAAAGGAAATCTTTATTGCGATTTTGAAAACATGTTACACCTTCTCTTGCACAACTACCAAGTCCATAAACAACTACGTTTGGTAAGGTACTTGTGTTGCAGAACAAATTGAATTTGTGCATTTCTATTATCACAATACAAAGCTCAATCATTAGTTCCAAAATGAAATATGTAGGAGTATTGTGAGCCCAATAAGCCCACATGTTTTCAACGTTGGCTCTGATACCATATGTCAGGTCCCCGTACAACTCAAATAAAATGTTGAAAAGGTGGGTAGTGTGCTTTACTAAAAATTACCATGTAAGCAGATCAAATTAAAGAGTGTTAAAGACTCGTAAGTTAAAATATGCATTAATACCTAACATGCTGAGTTTTTTTTATTCTCTGAACCTCCTCCATCTCTTTCACATTGTACCTTATCCTAAAGCCATCTTTCCACTTGAAAATTTCCCTTTGAATAAGATATGATTTTTCTTTAAAAGACGCCACCAGTTTTGTCAATCATAACAAGTTATATTTCCCCATATTCAGCAA
This sequence comes from Pseudotsuga menziesii, assembly GCA_001517045.1. Classification (NCBI taxonomy): domain Eukaryota; kingdom Viridiplantae; phylum Streptophyta; class Pinopsida; order Pinales; family Pinaceae; genus Pseudotsuga; species Pseudotsuga menziesii. The sequence goes on along the minus strand of LPNX010581753.1, from coordinate 128,226 downwards.
GAGCAAGATCTTATTCCTTGTCTATTTATGTCCTTTGAACAACTATCAAAATCTAATGGGAACATAAGAAAAATAAAACACCTCGAAATACCTCCAGCAAACATCATGCATCTACTAAGCGATATTTGAAATCTTATCATCTTTTAAAACACGTACAGCACTTGCTCATGAACGAATACATTCCCTTTATCTACTGCTTTTTCAATTAAATTATTTGCAACTTTGGGACTCATAAGAGCATTTCTACTTTTCCTTTGTTCTTAATCTTGATTTTCCATTTCCTTGACTCAACATATATGGCCTTACAGCCTCAATGTAATCCCAAGATTTAATTCTAATTTCCAATCATAGAAGTGAGTTGGTTTTCATAGTTTGTATTAAAGTGTCATTTATGTAATTAGTATAGGAATTTAAACATCATCATGTTATTAACCGCACCACTATCCTTATAATGGTAGATCATGAGGCAATAAAACAATCATTCTTTAACATCAATAACTGCAGTAAATAAGATGCAATCAAATGGTAAATGGATGTGAACATCAATCACCAACACGAAATGAAATTTAACAATATAAAGTGCAAACACAAAAACCAATATACGTGGTTCACCCCTATCCTAGGGCTACATCCACCAAACCGCTAATAATTCCATTAATTTATTTAACTTTAAAAGTTACAACCTACAGTTCCAATACTACGCTAATTCCACAATGCTCCTCATAGAGGACAAAACAAGGTCCGATACTAAAAACAACAATGATGTAAATGGTTCTTCGCCACAAGGCCTAGATATAGGGCATAATGATTCCATCAGCTCGAGACTATCATGAAAGTTTCAAATTCCTCGGATAGGGGAAAAAAAGATTTGGCCTACCATGTTTAGTAAGTATTCCATAATACAAAAGAAATGAGCGATGCAAGTAAAAATTCTTCGACCAGGCTACATGGTTGTCTCACATCACAAGCATGCAGTGGCAAGCACCCATTTTTAGAAAAGCGTTTTCCTTATTCCTAGTGAATCAGTAATTATTTAAGTAAGGTTGTTTGAAATTTTGCCTGCCTCTGTTCGCTGGACAGAGACAACCGACGAAAGTAACCATCATTCATATGGAACACTTAACCGGCTCTTCATTGAAATATGACGTGACCCGCAGACATAGTATTTTCTTTAGTAGTTTTAAAGAGACAAAGGTTTATGCATCTAAATCATTTAGTGGTTGGAGGCAGCTGGGATCATATTTTTCCTCAACAGATGTAAGATATAGTTGTGATACTAGGGTCTCTCGATTACAATATCAGTTCTCTTTTCTTTAACTTTTTCCAAAGCATTCTTGGGGTTAAATCAGAATTTTGGCAACATGCACTCGTCGCCCCTACAAAATATAGCCTTGGGAAATGAGATAAGCTCAAGCGCTGCCATGGATCAGTTAACAGTTTTCCATGCTCATGAAACTCAACCAAAAATCCATAGATGTTGAGATGGAGAAAACATAGCTTCCAGATACTAGACCTAAAAAAAAATCACTACTGAGGATTTGTGGCCAAGGTCATCCTGTGCCTATCCGAGAGATTCTGGGATGTGTCTCTAAAATAAAAGTTTACTAGGGACTTCGAAACTGCTACAACAAACAGGTCTACACCAGCGATCTATCTAAAAAACGAAAATTCGTTCGCAAAATCTTCATACAAAGCCATAGGCAAGCAAATATACAAAAAATTTCAACAATTCCTTACCTCAATCCATACGTATATGCTTACCCTAACACCGAGAGTCTTGAAATGTAAGAGCGCTATCGATATCTATTGCAGAACTTCGCCAGAGATCCGATAATCATGTTTCGAAAGTACATGATCCTCTCATGTCGTAATTCCAATGGAATGCGATCTGAGCTAAGAGGCATCAACAACTTCCCTACAGGCTCTTTGCGGCATAACAAGTTTTCAGAGGGCTGATTTAATGAGCAGAATAACATGACTTTGGAGGTCCTAGCCGACCTTTTCTCTTCCTAAACAACCCCTTGGTCTCTACTATGCATATAAAGGCAGAAGAGGCTCACGGCTTTGAACTCAGGACTTCTCCCCAAAGAAATGAACGCCCCGGATCACCGCGCCCCCCAAGAGCACCCTAATACTGAAAAATATATTCTCGTAAAACCCTAGCGCTTCCATGATTAGCGCTTACAAATTCTAGTAACGCCCCACAATGGGCGTCAATATATCAAAGAAAATAAAACCCCATAATTAACGTCTCTTGACTGTTAATGTTAGTCAAGGTGAGTAATCAACATCCCCAATAATCAGCTACTGTAATTCAAGTACGGCTTTCCACAATCAACTCCTACTACTCAATGAGTATAAAAATCCATTTAATGATATTCTATGTGTAATAATGCATACTTGTGTATATATGTATGTAAGGTTGTTTTTCCTCACATGATCTTCCATAACAATGCTCCATTACATATGTTTATATAAATATACATATCATGAGATTCCTTTCATGATATGTGCTCTGCTACTAAAGTAATTATTTATATAACCGTGCCGTTGATGGGAATGCCATAGCGGCACATGGTAAATGTAGTTCTGTTTATCGTGCCTAACCATATAAGCATTTCCATATTTCCCTTTTAATATGCACACGCATATATAATTATACTTATATATTTATCACATGCATGACGAGTATATTATAAGTCTTCAAGTGTTGGTTTTTAGGCAGATGATGTATCACCATTTTTTGATGAGGCACGTGGATGGTGATAAATACTTTGAAGGAGGGTAGGACTGATAGTCCTCGGTAATTAAATTTTCTTCCTTGTTCAACTTCAACTCTTTACCCCTTTATGTCACATAATAGAGAAGGATTGCAACTTCCTCTCTTCAGACTTAACCATATTAGGATCAAACACCAGGTTAGGCGTCTCAGTCGAAATAAGTTTTAGCAGGCATTTTCATAGGCATAGTTATTGTCTCTGATATTGCTACTACGTAGGACCATGGTATCCCTCGACGATATTTTTAATCATATGTTGTTATCTCTTGAGGTTAATTCATGTCATTGGCTTTATGCCTCTTAAGTTTTTTCCTTTTTAAATTATATAGGCTGCAAGGTTTGTTTCTGATGGGGGCCTTGGCCTTGAGCTCCTCACCTGGAGACAAATACAATACATTCATAATTACAAAATATCTAGTGTATCTGAGAGGGATGTTACATATGGTCCTTTACTGACACAACTTGTTAGCAATGAAAACTCTATTTCCATTCATTTATTTAACCTAGATAATTTATTTATGCTATCTCTCCTAATCAATATATTTATAATTCATGTTTTTACTTTATTAAAATGATAACATGACCTACTCTTTCTATTTGCAAGTTATAACTTGCCTTTAGATCAAACTCGGATTTCATATTAGCATTGATGACATGAAATATTCCATATGCCATGGTTACTAAGCATTAAGCTTAGTGGACATGTACAATATTTAACGCCCAAGCCTAAGTCTAATGATATATATCCTATGTTTTACTTTGCACATGGTGCAAGGACTTTGGGGTTGGCAAAATATATTAAAGAGTCTCTCATTTATACTATACCCTATACGACACCTTATGAGTAATCATGGGGTGATGAGTTATCATATGCTTGAACCATATGTTAATGGGGTTTAAGCCTTGCATATGGATGGAAAATATCGTTATGGCAACGATACCAAACTATGGAAAAGTGGGTTTTGGCATTGATAATGGATACCAGCTGGTGCTATTAATGCACCTTGGTTTTCATGGAAGCCCAAGCTTAGGGCTTGGCTCACGATGGACTTGTCATTTCGCTTGGTTTCTTGGGCTTGGATTTGCGCAGAGGAAAACATGGAGGTGACTACTAGTTTTAATGAAAGAATTATTTGTTGGTCTCATGACAACAGATGATGTTTATATTTTTTCTTGTAAATAGTCCATACTTCTCATCCTAGTTTCACTTGGGTGCTTTGCAGGTTCCAAGGGTTGGCGAAGAACATCGTGGCTCAATATATATCGTTTGGTTTGAATGTGGTGCCAAGGTAAAAGGTAAACCTTCCAAACAAGCCTACGCTTGTTGTCTCTCAGGCTATCTATGTTTTGTTTTCATCGTTTGGTTCGGGGATTCTCTATGGGGTTTTGATGAGCCTTCGAACCTGTGTAGACAGACTTGGGTTTTTATAGTGTGAGGAATTTGCATGGGGACATCACTTAATGAACCTCTCACATAGCACGTACGATCGTGGGATATTAAATAATACCCTTAATTTCCAGAGATATTGACCCAAACTCTTTTTGTTGAAACCCCCTCCCAATACTTAAAACCTCCTAACCACCCTTTTTTATACCTCAATCCTTATAAACCACCCTACCCACCGCCACCTTAAACCCCTCATCCCACCAATATCTGCAATATATCGGTTCAATTTTTGATAATTTTAAAACCCACAATATGAACTAACGTGATAGGATATTGGTCAACAAGTGAAGACCCCATGGGAATTTTTGGTCATGGATGTGAATAGTGGAGCCCTTACAGGTTCTGTGTATAAATTATGTTTATTTAAATCGTTACTTGGGATTTGGGTCTTTTAAGCCATGGGATGTGACCATTGCTTGCAATGCTGCCATAGCCCTTGGCACACCTATGTGGACTTGACTGCGATAATGGAATTAATGTGTTTATGAAATGGCAATGTTTATTGTATTTACTATGTATGTGTTGAATTTATGTGACACTATTTGGTTGCTTTGTGGGTTGGAAGAGGAAAACACATTCATTGATGGACTGTGTATTATGTTTGTATTTTAATGGGGACTTGGCTGTAGTGATGATGGTGTATGTATTGTGCCATGCTGTAGATGGCTTAGGTGCTTGCCATGGACATTGCAAAATCATCGATAGCGCTAGTTTATTGTTTATATATATACTATTTATTTTATTTTATAAGTCATGGATTAGCTTATGCAGATGTTGCTCATAGCTTAAGGAGTTATATTACTATTATTATTTCATTGATTAGTATGTAAGGTGAAATGGGACAGATCCATGTGTACAAAACCACAATGGCTTTCATCGCTGTAGAATTTCTTTTACATGGACTGTGTAATTAATGAAAATAGTGGCTAAGGTCATGCTATATCGTGGGTGCAAAAATTAGGGTCTTGTGACCTCATTTTAGCGAATGTATTTGATTTGTTATTTTAAATCAGCATGTATCATGTGTATAGCGTGGCCGTGATTATTGTAAACCAATACTCCATAGGTTTGGACCCTGTTTGTGGTTGATGTAATGAGTTGTAATTTTAAATATAGATTTCAGTTGGGATTTGGATGCCCATAGGATTCGATTCTTGTTCACCTTTGTAATTACTTTGGTCTGTAATGAGATTTTGATATGGTTTATAATTGAGAACGATTCTTGTGTATGAATTTATATGGTGTCTAATTTGTTATATGGGATGACCTCTAAGTTATGTAATTGGTTACTATTTATGTATATATTTTATGGTTGTTTTATCGAGGCATGTGACTTGGGTATATGAACCCATAGGGTTCGATGCCACGACCTCTGTTATAACTTACATATTTCTTTAATTTGTTTTAAATGTTTACTTGGTTAATTTCTATGTGATGGTTTATGAGTGCTATTAGATGGAACCATTAAATGATTTGTGCATATGATTATGAATTTTTTTATTTTAGATTGTAGGACTGTGGATTTAGTGTAGAAAAAAAGATGTGAATCTTGGACCAAAAGGATTGTCATGATACTTCTTGTTTATTTATTTATGATGATGTTAATTTTTAATGGAATGCTTATGCAATTATATTGTATTAAATATGTAGACCTTGGAAGGTATTTAGTAGTGTATTTATCTTGAATTAATTATAGTTTGTATTTAATTGATTGGCTTCATAAATCTATTATATAACTGATAACGTACACTTATAGATATTATTCTAATTTGTTTATGTTTGATGTCTATATGTGTTTATATATATACATAGTAGTTCAGCTTGTAGATAATACCTTAGGTTGTCTAGATTGTAATCTTATACTTATAGTTATATATCTAACTTACCTATGAATTAGTTTATGTAAATTTAAACATGCCTATACTGACAAATGGAATATGTCAGTAGAGTATAGAGACTAAAGAAGTAGATAAATAATAAATCTGGATTAAAACCTACTTTGTACTTAACTTAGTTTCATCAATAAAACTAATATAGGAATTAAACTAGGGTGTAGAACCCTTGATGAACAATGGTAAATAAATTGAACTTGTAGAAATAAACCAATAATTAAACCCTAGATAAACATGGTATAGGAAATAACTTACACCCTAGGGTTAATATTTTAAGATGCAAACCCTAGCAGTTTTAAACAGAGAAACATATACATTGGGTTAGGAAATGAAAAGTAATCATTTACCTGACATAGCTCGAATTTATTCTAGGAAAGTAGAATAGAAAGTGTAGGGCTTCATACCTTTAAATTGAAACCCTATTAATGGCTGAACCTGCACAGTCAAATAACCAACATTAACAATTCAAGATAGACTTGACCTCTGTTTTTTATGATCAAATCACTTCGGAATTATGACGTTCCACTAAACCATGACCCAAAACCATTCCTTCTTTAAATATGGATCCCCTCTGAGCTAAAATCCAACATGAAAGTAGCTTAGAGCTCCTAAGGTAGGGTTTCTTATCTCGTATATAAGATCTAGATCAGTTCTCCTTTTTCCCTCCAGGAAAATGTTCTCCAAAAATTACGGGAGTGCAATACGAAGAAAAATGATGCTCTAATGATAGATCAAAACCCCAAGCCTTTCCTTGGCTTGAGTCTTTATAGACAGAATTTTCAGTCAAAGGGACAGTTAAATCAAGAAACCTTGGTTTTTGGATTTAATCATTTTCAATTACTTTGGGTAATTATTAATATTTTAACTTAGAAACTTTCTACTAGTTCTTAATTAGAAATTTTAGGTTTTCAAACTATTTATTATCTTTACATAATAAATAATAATGAATGGATCTTTTCTTTCTTTCATCATTAATATTATAAGTATATTTAACTCTTTATACATACCATGTATAGAGTACATAATAATATAGCACTTGTTAACATTTGTCTTTGGGCATCATATACTATGATCCCTAGACTTAATGGCACTTCTTCATTAAGGTGAAGTAGGTAGATGGTTTAGGTATACTTGGCTAGGAAACTATAAACATCTTTGCGTGTTGCATTTCCCTCTTATGACATGGTAGTTCTTCAGTACTTGATGAGAATACAGAAATTTGAAATTTCATTTCATCACTTATATATAAGTATGATGAGATCAATATTTTTCTCGAGTCGTTTTCACTCGAAAGTTATTAAATTCTTTTCAGTAACCCCTAGCGCTTACGAGACCCCATACTAAATGATTTAATAGGGAGTTACAACCTAGTACAATTCGAGAGCTCTTCGCTCAATACTAATGCTAGGATGTACTTGTACGATACACCTACGGATACAATGGCAAAGGATCTGATGCTCTAGAGCTTATGTTCAACATCAACATGGAATTCTCTATGGCTTACGCCCAACACTTCCAATTATCGTTTCATGTTTTCAGGAGCTTCTTGCTCAACACAAAGGTAAGTGCTAATGTGCTCTAGAGCTTCTCGCTCAACACAAATCATTAGTCACTCATGTGCCCCAGAACTCCTTGCTCGACAAAAATCATCAAACACTCATGTGCTCCAGAGCTCCTCACTCAACATAAATCATCAATCACACGTGTTCTCTAGAGCTTCCAACTAAAAACAAAACATCTCATCAATCATGTGCTTCAAGGTCCACTCCCATTAGAGGAAATTTGGGGTCTAAAATGGGCCTTATAAGAGAACGTGCCAACAATAAATTTTGTCGGTTGGAATTCAGGAATCAATAGAATTTCAATAAAATTAGTCAACCATAATGGTTGAATTGACATATTTGTCATAAAAGAAAACTATTTTTTTGTTCCTATTTTTGACATATCTCCCTATGGTTTTACTCAAATTCTAAGCGGAAGATCTCATTGGATGTGGAATTTAATTGCGCATCCAATGAGCACCCACACTGCATACTTTTGACGGACTCTGCTACCCCAAAAATAAGAAATACCTGAAAAAATGTGATGATGTCATCATCACATTTTTCCAGTCACTCAAGCAATCAATCAAGCAAGGGTTAGATAGATGAAACCAATCAAGCAATTAGACACTCCTCCTTAACCTTCAACTACTCCTTAAACATGTATTTCTCTATCTCATCCACCGTCATCTCCCCTTCCTTTCCTTTTTCCACATTTACACCAGCATTATTAATGAGTCCACCTAATAGACAAGGTACTAATAAGATACAGTTATAGTATTGTTAAGTCAAAATTAATGGGAATACAACCATAGACACATAATTAACAATGTGTTAATTGTTATTATATATATGATTTAAATTTTATAGGTAACTTATAGGATAACCTAACATTTTAATGTATAGATATCTAGATTAGCTAATTTATTTGATATTACGATTTATATATATTATAAATTTTAAAAATATATTTGCATTCTTTGAATTATAATAAATATATTATATCTAAAATATTATTAAATAACATTATTAACGCAAGTATATTTAATATATTATATGTAAAATATTATTAAATAATATTATTAATAAATTTTATGTTTTTAAATTAAATAACATTATATAATAAATATAGTATATGTAAAATGTTATTAAATAATATTATTAATCAGTTTTATCGTTTTACATTAAATTTAAAATGTTAAGAAATTGAAATAAAATAAAATAGTTAAAAAAAAACATATTTAAATGATGAATCTGAACGAAATATGTAAAATTACCATCAACAAACCTACAAATTATCACATTGTGTTTAGACAAATATATCAATTACAGCTTTTCGATTTGATAATTCTTCATATGTAAAATCACCACCAATAAACCTACAAATTATCACATTGTGTTTAGACAAATATATCAATGACAACTTTTCTTATTGATAATTTGTCATAGAGCTTTGGGACACATTTGCTGAGTTATTTAAATGAGGGTATATCCGTTAACTCTTTGGTGTTCATGCCCACATACACCACCCAAAAAAACAAAAAAAAAAGTAAAATGAGGTGTATGAAATGGAACAAACAGTTTTTGTGATGAGTGACGCTGAAATGACATGTTTGAGCCACATGATGGGATAGTAACGCTTTTGGCATCGATCCGTTAAAAATAATGTGTTGATGTAACTTTTTCTGGAATAGTAGCAAATAATCTGTCATAAGAATACGACATCCCACAAGAAATCGACATTCTGCACCAGATTTGTGGCACACTTCCATCACTCCACTCTTAAAGGTTAATCCGGGTAGGAATCATCGATTGGACTATTCCGAAACACGACAAATATCTTCCCAACTCCTCCCATGCCAAAAGAGAAACTACTCTCCAAAGGCTAGTAATGGCGTCAACGTCAATGTCCACATGCTCAAATTCTTTATACATCGTTAGGAGTGGTTCCCATTTAGTAATACGGAAATTTCTCTACTTTGAGAATTTCTCTTCTTTGAGTGCTTGGTAAGAAGTAATAGATACACCAGATTCCAATATCATGGAGAGAGCCTCGATATCCCCATTCTTCATGGAAGCACCATTTCAGCCTTTTATATATATATATATATATATATATATATATATAAAAGAGTATCTCCGTTGGTTCTGTGGTGTTCATGGAAATGGTGTGCTCACCAACATCAAACGCATGGCAGTTAAATGAAGCAAGCCGATTCTGNCAACATGTTTGGGCCACATGATTACAATCATGCTTTTATGGGATGAAGCAAGCCCATTGTGCGATAGCAATGGAGATGGCATGTTAGCACGGCATGATGGAATGTCATGCTTTTGGCATGAGTGAGCTAAACATTTATAAAATTAAAAGAAACATAGTCATATATCACACATTTGAAATTTGAAAGAAATCTTAGATTTAAAAATATATAAATTTTTTAATTATAAACAAATCATATAAACAAAAAAATTATACTTAAAATATTATATAACATTTTAACTTAATCTCAAGGATCTAACTTTACCCGCGATGTCATTGGTAGGAATGACAAGTCTTCTCCAAGTTTCTTTATGCCAAGTGAATCAGATAATTTTGGACTTATTTTTAACACTCCAACTCCAAGTAAAGTCCATGGACACTAAAACCTTTTAGTGGAAGCATTGTTAAAAAGCCCAAATGATAGCAAATCAAAGGGATTTTTTCAAAATAGTTTTTTTTTAAATGAATATAATAAATATAAATCTAAAAAATTATATTTCCTTTTATAAAAATAAATGTTTTTAAATATATTTTATAAGTTAAATTAAAATTTTTAAACTGTTATTAAAGAAGGAAAAAATTTAACATTTTTTAACCTTTTCTAAACATTTTTAATAATTTTTTTAATAAAATTTAAATTATTTATTAAATAACAAATAATTATGAGCTTTTTATTGAATTTTTTCTTCTTCTTATTTTCATTATTTTTTAACTAATTTTTAAAAAGCTCAATTATTTTAGTTATTAGTTATTAATTTATTAATTTATATATTTTAAATATAGTAGAAAAAAGCATTAATTTTTTTTATTAATATCAAGAGCTAAAATAATTGTCGGGAAAATATCTTATACTCATAAATGACTCACAAGCCTAATATTTCATTACACACAAGGGTTCCCAAGGAGAAAATGTCCCGAATGAGATTCGAACATGGGTGGGGAGTGCAATAACCAAATCTCCCAACCACCCGAGCTATGCCCAATGGACACACACACATATTCGTATTATAAATTCTATATGTTATTTACAACAATAGAACTTGAGTCGGGAGGATAACACTCCATCCCATGATCTTTCTCTCTCACACAAACACATATTCACATATATCGCCATTTAGGGTTATGGTAATGACAACTTCTAGGAGATACGAGTTGAGGCGCATAAAAATTGGAACTCTTCTTATAAATTGATATCACACTATGTTAAACATTGGGTTACCGGGAAAGGAAGAGGACGCATTTTAATTTTATTGTTTATTGTTCCATTCTTTTTGTACATGCATAAATTATGCCTCTTGGAAGCTGACATGTATCACTCATAATGAGGGATAGCTTCCACATAAACTTCGATTGTGTTACCATTACTCACACATGTTTTCTTTTATGAACATTATATCACTACTACATAGAGGGGGTTATTAAGACAGTATTTGAGACAATATTTGTGTAAATTGTCTCAACCTAAGACCCAAAAAAATGTGTATTGTCTTAAGAATTGTCTTTAAGCGGGTGTCTTAAATTAAGAAAATATATTATCTTAATTTCACAACAATAGTTTAAGATTATAGCTTGACACAATATTTTAAGACACCCGCTTAAAGACAATTCTTACGACAATACACAATTTTTTGTTCTCTTATGTTGAGACAATTCACATAATTATTGCCTCAAATGTTTTCATAATAACCACTCTATGTAATAATGATAGAATGCAACTATTTATGATAGGGTGTGGTGGAATCGAACCACCAATCCTCCACATTATATAATGCAGATCCTCTACCTTTGAGCTCGCACATTGTAACTTCATATACAAGAATAATATTTGTATGTGTTAGAGTTTTTTTAAACAATGGGCACAAGAAGCATCGAGAAATAGCTTCTTGAAACAACTCGAGGTATGAAGGAGTGAAAAAAAGTTTGATTTACTCAAAAAATAGTGGAATCAATTGTATATGTATTCCCTCCAATTTAAGCATGAAAAATAGAGTGAGCAGCATAGGAGGCACATGTGGTAAGACGAGGAAAGATGGATGACCCATGGCATTCAAACGGTCATGTAATGCTTATTGATGGTACGTTGGATCCATACATTCCATACTAAGACAAATCGAATGAAAGAAACACATGTGTTAAGATGCGATAATGGGTATTTAGCAATTCTAAATGTTGATGATCAAATTGGCTAGTTAGAAAAGGATAGTACACTTTCTTGCAATATGTTCTACACTAAAAAACATAAATAATTATTTTTTCTAACACATAGCATTCCTTACATCAATCTAGAACTTCAACATGATAGAAATTATGTTAGCTTAGTGATTAGGCTCTTGTAGCATAAACTGTATATTTTTCTCATATAATCATTACTCAAACCAAATATAAATCTTTTAAAGTATATCATTTGATGATTGTACAAATTAGATACACTATGAAAATCAAATTGAAACCAGAATGAAGGTGAGGGACCTACATCTCATAGCATAAAATATATCCATCAAAACAAATAATTTGACAGGATAGAATACTCACCAATGTTATGCCCTACGAATACCTTAAATGGAGAAAACATGTTTCACAAACCCTACACTTTATAATAAAATAAAAGTAAAGTTATATATTACAAACTTAATTTCGGTTGGACTAGCCAACAAACAATGAAAACTAATTAAAAAAATCAACATATAGATGTAAAGTGGGTGAGTTGTCATCATCTGAGGATACAGTAAGTTGTGTTGAAGCTTCAAGATTCAATTGTAAAACAAAAATTTGATTTCTAGCTACATCCACATATCTATTAACTTAAATAGGATGGTAGTGTCATTTTTCCAAAGTTAAGTATTGAAGCTACAAAATATCAACCAAACTCTTTTATGCACATTATCATCAAAGACATGTTTACTCAACATTACATATAATTAAAGTGGGTCAGTTGTCATGATTAGTTTCTAGCATCTTAAATCCCAAACGAGAAGGTATAATGTATACAAACTTCAAAAGTCTCATAATGTATTGTTGAACTATATGAAGCAGATGCAAGTATATGATGAACCTTCTAATTCCAAGAGAAAAATGAGTTACAGTGCAAAAAAATGTACTATTAAACATCCATGCAAAAAAATCGTACCATTAAACTCTTGAAATTACACTAATATTTCTCACTCAATGACAAATATCCAAAAGCTACTATGGTACAGGACCACACTTTTAACAATGGAAAATGAATATGTATTGTACTATGCAGTATATGATACATAAAACTCCCCATCCTCACCTTCAAGGGCCATCAATTTTGGTGGATCTGTATTGAATTCCAAACTATAGGCGTGTATTAAAGAAATTGGGAAGACTATTGCATAACTCACAAATAAAATTAATAGAAAACTAACATCCACAACAATGAATAAATGAGGAAATAGAAAAACCCACATGTTGGATAAGTTTTTGAATCTATGTGTTAAGAGCACCTCTATTGTCCTGTGAACGGGTGAAATAGTCTTACTCTCCAAACCTAGACAAAAATTACCATCCCACTGGGATACAAGTTTGGCATACAAGTTTGTAGAGGAGGAATGCATCTACCCATGGCCAACCCCAAGATCTAATTCCAAAAAAATATCACCCTTGGAGCAATAATGAAAAGGAAAATAAATTAGTTACCAAATAAACAAGAAAATAATAAATTTCATTCCTTTGCAAACTAAATTACTATTTTGGGGCGATTTTTATATTTCCCCCATAGGGACATTACAAAGGAAACTGTTGTGAAGTAAAAAAATTTCTACTAAGCACATTTATCATAATTTTTCAAATAATCTTGTTCATATATGTCAAGACAAATGAAAAGTAACAAAATAATTTTGAAAACATATTGCACATCATATACAAAGATCGTATCATTCAAATTAGATGTCTTATGCCCCTATTTGGTAACCATATTAGAGAGGGAGATATTGCATATGCACTACCATCCCACCAATTACAAAACTATTTGGAACAGGGGACTCTATAGGGCTAGACCTAAAAGAAATATACAATCCTTCCACACTACCTAATACTTGACATGATCCAAGAGAAACAAGTCGAGTTGTTGGCTCTCAACCTATGCAAATTCAGGAAAATGGTGAGATATGGAAGCACCAACATAAGGAAGAAATTACAGCTCGGAGGGAAAAACTTGTCTGATATCTTTGATGAAAATAGTGGAGAGATGAGTGCAAGGATCTTTGCATAGTGTAACATGTTTGTGATGTTTCATAAGGATTTTCTTTCCTACCCGAACCGCAACCATATGTAAGTCCATCCAATTGGCCTCAAATTACCATCCAATTGTCTCAAATATTTCTTAAAATGAAGGGGTTATTTTTACGGATCAATTCTATAGGACCCCAACCCAATCATGAGTTTAACAAGAATCTAACGGTTGAAGTTTTTTTTTTATCAACGGGTTCTAAGTTGACCTACTAGCTTGTTTTCATTCCACTAAATCTTTGATGCGGGTATAAAACAAGTAAATTATCTTTATACAATTGTTTTTATTCCACTAAATCTTTGATGCAGGTATTAAACAAATATACTGTCCTTATAGAACAATACTACATCATATCATTTTCATAATTCATTTTGTACAATCCATTTAATAGTAAAAATTAAAGCATGTTCATATGAAACAGTATTCAAAATACCTGTAAATTTGGCAATCTGTCCTTGGGTAATTGGTCCCTTCAAGCTCCTTCACTGTTCATGCTGCAAGCCCTTTAACCATAACAAAAAACTCAACTGGGAAAACTAATATGCCACCCTACCAACTAGGATAGTCTTGCCGACTTCCTAGCTCCAAGAACTCAGTTCTTAGAGCCCCAATCCCAAAACCCAAGTACAATCCAACCAGCGAAAAAATCACCCTTTCCTTTGAAAATTTTCCAAAAATATGTTTATCTCTTACTCCTCTTTTCCCAATGTCAAAAACCTCTCCATTCTTCTCCCCTATATCATACTCTTCACCGACTCCCCATGCCTTCATTACTACCTTATCGCAATCATAAATTCTTCAACTTGCCTTTCATCCACTTTTTCAGGTTCCCATAATTCCCCAACCACATGGATTCTCATGGTTACTTGTAAGTCAATCAATTTATTATAAAATAATAATAAGTTGCACCGCCATTGATTTCTTACCATTTTCAACATAAAACAACAATATTCGCAGTCAACATTTTCAAGTCACATTAATATATATTTAATAATATTAATAACAACATACAATTTTAGGTAATCATTACTTTATTTCACCGTCTATCATAATTGTTATTAAGATTCATTTAATTGTTTATCAACTAAATAAATTTTAAAGATCATTTACTAAGCTATTTACCCTATTCAAGAGTTAAACTTTATTTGTGATTAAGTTCTTAGTTAATGTTTACTTATTATTACATTTTGACTAATCCTAATTGATTATAATTCATTATAATAATCATTCATGGAACTAATTACCATATTCAACATTCAACCTAGTTACAATAACCTTAAATATAATTAATCGTAATTAATAGTAAATTAACACCACTTTCTAATTAGTTTTAATTTATTGTAATTGATTATAACAATCCTAATTACTCTAATTAATTGTAATTAATACTAATTAATCACAATTATTCATAATCACCATTCATGGTACTATTATTTAATTCATCTTTTAATTAGAATTTATTAATCAAGTAGATAATAAACTGATTAACAATGATCAACCACATTAATACTTTATTTAATAACTTACTAACCATGAACTTATTCAACAACTAAGTTAATCAAATATTAATAACATAATAAGGCCATTTGTATTATGAATTATCATTAATCAACATTAATTGACGTTAATCCTCATTAGGACTTGATCATGATTTTTTCATTAATTACCACCACATTCAATAATCATACGAAGTAACTCTAATCAACTTAATTAATATTTATTTAATGATGACCACAATTATTAACCAACCTTAATCAGAATCAAACCCCTTACTAGTAACTTGACCCAATTATGTCATTTACTAACCCGATAAGTAACAAATATAATTTAACTTGTCACAATTACAAAACATGAAGTTGTAATTATAATCGAATGCCATACCATTTATACAAACATATATATATATATATATATATATATATATACAAGTTATGTAAATGTAGATAATGCTTACATACATCGTGTAGGCATGCTAATAGGAATCAACCATACATCATAGATAATCACATAAGTGACTATAAGACGACACACACTTTTGCAACTTTTAGACGCTAACTCATATCATAATAATCCATGACACCAAAAAAACCTAATGAGACACCACTTAATAATCAAGCAAAGGGATTCAACCCGCAATTAATCACTTTCTTTTTTAAAAATTGCATGTCGTTCCTATCTAGCTACTTCATTCAATATAATTCACATCTAACTTCCACATCCTATCCTTCCCCTGCTGGACTACCCTGGAGCATCAACTAAGTGACCTAAATCTAGTTAGAACCCATAAGCGAAAGTGTCGACTCTATTGACCAAGCTTCCCCAGCAGCCATCCACTAGTCATCATCACACACCTTGGAGAGTGTACCGTAGTACATCCCTCCAATGACTCAGGGTTTTAGGGATAATAGTGGGGAATACCTCCACCCTGCTTAATGGAATAAGGGACTATGTCTGCTTTCGACATAGTGACTGCATTGCGACTGTGATACTAAGGTTTTGTCATCGAATAATGAATTTGGGCGGTTGAGTTTCCTGAAACACCACACCATCTCGCACATCATGATAATAACAATAATCAGATATAACAATAACAATTCATTCTCATACCATATTCTTTGAATTCATACCATCGAGATGCTTCCACCTTGTGGAGATCAACTATATTTTATCCCTTTTAAACCTATTGGTTAGTCTCATAATAAAATGTCGTATAATCTTCGACATGTCCATACATAATCTGTTAATACTAAAAACAACAATATAATCATTTTCACCATGCATATGGCATCGCAATCATTTACTTGAACATAACTTAAATCGGTATCCACATACCATATTCTATTGAATTTGCAATCCAAAGACATAATCTAAACATGTTCATAACTCATAATATTAACATCACACACATATATATAAATTCCGCAAATAATAAATTCATATGTCCACGATGGCATCTACTGGAGAAGTTCCACAATAAGAAAATACATCCAGTAATGACACAATATCATCTACTGACAAAGTTCACAATAAGATAATACATCGAGTAATCATAGTCTAGGTAATAAGGTCAAAATGGGGTGTTACATACACCCACCTTTCAGGAAACTTCGTCCTGAAGTTATAATCAAAATAGTCTGGGAAATATTGTGGGAAAATCTCTGTGTCCTCCCAGATAACAGAATTTGGGCTATACTTTCCCCATTGGACCTTAACCTGGTCCATCAAATGGTGCCTAATTTTTCTAGCCCTATGGTCTAATATACGTAATGGTTCAACCCTCACGGTTCCCTTGTCGAAAACCTGCAGTTCCTTCCAATTTATTTTATGGCACTCATCTTCTATATAAAGGCATAAAACCGATACATGAAATACATTATGAGTTTTATGCAAATAGGGTGCAAGTGAAAGACAATACATGGTGGGTACAACTTTCTCTAGAATTTCAAAGGGTTCTTTGAGTCGGGGTGACAACTTTGTCCCCTTCCCAAAATTGATGGTACTTTTATTCGGCTTGATTCGTATAAAAACTGTATCTCTGACTTTATAGTTTATGTCAACCCGATGCACATTGGCATAACTCTTTTTCCTATCATAAGCTTCCTTTAACCATTGTATAATTTGAATCACTTGTTCTTCCATCTCCTGAATCAACTTAGGTCCCACAATTACTTGGTCATCTAACCTTTAAATCAATGGTGTTCTACATGGCCTCCCATATAGGGCTTGATAAGGTGGCATACCAATTGAGATGTGGTAACTATTGTTGTAAGAAAACTCTACTAAGGGTAAATTATTTTTTGAATGACTCTGTCGATTCATAACATGCATCCTAAGCATGTCCTCCATAGCCCGATTCACTCTTTTTGTTTGGACATCTATTTCTTGATGGTAAGCTATGCTTAAATTCAATTGAGTTCATAAATCAAACTACAAACTTGTCCAAAACCCCATACGTGAATCAGGAATCCCTACAAAACCTTGTCTTCATGGGAAACCCATGAAGATAAACAATTTCACTGATGAACACCCATGTCACATATACAACATCGTAGGTTTCCTTAACTGGAATAAAGTGAGAAGTATTGGTTAATTTATCAACAATGACCATAATGGCATCATGCCTATGAGACGTAAGAGGTGATCCTAAGACAAAGTCCATCGAAATAACCTCCCACTTTTTCATGGGAATTCCATGTGGCTACGAAAGTCGTACAAGGTGTTGATGATCATCTTTAAGTTGCTAAAACTCAAGGCACCTAGCAATGAATTTGACCACATCTCGCTTCATTCTTGCCCAAAATATGAGTTCTTTCATATCTGCATACATCTTCTTTACTCTCGGATGTGCACAATAGACTGATCTATTGGATTCCTTGAGTATATTTTCTCTAATATCTCCCTCCTCGTGGATATACATTCTCCCTTGATATCACATCAACGCATATGCTTCCAGCTCATACCCTTCAAATTTAGGTTCCACCTGCCTTCCTTGCTAGAGTACTGACACGAACTTTAGGTACCAACTATCTCTGAATAGCTCCCGTAATATTCTCTCCCTTAAATATACCTTTAAAGGTATGAGAGTGAAAATCCTTGGTTTTCCACTTAAGGCATAAGCTACTACATTATCCTTCCCCTTGATGTACAAAATCCCAAAATTGTACTCGCTCGTAAAATCACTCCATCGCCTCTGCCTAGCATTTAGGTCTCTTTGATTTAAGTGGTACCTCAGGCTTTGGTGATCTGATTTGAGCTCAAAGCTTCCCCCAACAAGATAATGTCTCCAAATCTTTAGGGCTAACATCACTACTGCTAAGTCTAAATCATGGGTATAGTAATTCTCCTCACGAGGTTTTAACTTTCTTGATGCATAAGTTATTCCTACACCTTCCTGCATTAACACAACACCCAAACCTTGCCTTGAGGCATCCGTGAAAATTATGAAGTATTTCTCCATATCCGAAACCCGTAGAATTGGTCCACTCATTAGTAATTCTTTTATTTTAGTGAATGCAACATCGCATTCTTCAGTCCATTCATATCTGATACCCTTGCATTGCAAGGTCATTGTGGGTTTTTCTATTTTTGAGAACCCTTCCACAAAGCTTCTATAGTATCTTGTTAAACCCATGAAGCTTATTACTTCACATGCATTCCTTGGAATAGGCCAATCCATTATGGTCTTCACCTTTTCCAGATCCACAGAAATTCCCTCACCAGAAATGATATGCCATAGATAGTGGATCTCCTTTTGATAGAAAGAACATTTGGACAACTTGTCATACAACTTGTGTTCTCTCATGCATGACAACACTATTTGCAAGTGTTACTCATGATCTCTTCGTTCATGGAGTAGATAAAGATATCATCTAATAAGACTTGCACAAACTGATCTAAGTATTTTCTAAACACACTATAAATGAGGCTCATGAATACAGCTAGTGCATTAGTCAATCCAAAGGGCACCACCACGAACTCATAGTGG
Source organism: Pseudotsuga menziesii (assembly GCA_001517045.1). Taxonomy (NCBI): domain Eukaryota; kingdom Viridiplantae; phylum Streptophyta; class Pinopsida; order Pinales; family Pinaceae; genus Pseudotsuga; species Pseudotsuga menziesii. The sequence goes on along the minus strand of LPNX010581753.1, from coordinate 108,570 downwards.
CCAAATCGATTTCGAAATGTCATCTTAGGTATATCACCTTCATTGATATGAAGTTGGTGGTAACTCGATCGTAGCTGGATATTAGAAAATACCGTCTCCCCTTTCATTTGATCTAAGAGGTCGTCGATTTGACGTATTGGGTACCTATTTTTCATTGTGACTCTGTTCAAATATCTGTAATCTATGCAAAGATGCAAGGAACCATCCTTCTTCCTTAAAAACATTACTCATGCACCCCATGATGAAATACTTGGACTTATGAATCCTAGGTCCAATAGTTCCTTCAGTTGCATTTGCAACTCTCAAAGCTCTAGGTCCTTAATCTTGTAAGGTTCCTTTGATGTTGACTCTGTACTAGGTTTAATCTCGATGGTAAAATCAAGTTCTCTCTTAGGAGGTAACCCAGGTAGTTCCTTTGGAAAGACATCACTGAATTCAGCTAACACTGAGTATTGATTTAATGACGGTCCCTTCTCATCACTTATAGCTTCAATGATATATAACTGACATCCTTTTCTCATACATCGTTTCACATTCATTGTTGAAATGAAACACAGGGACACCTTCCGTTTTATACCCCCAATCTTAATAGTCTTCCCTTTTTTATCAACACAAAGGACCTTCTTTTTGTTACAGTTGAGAAAAGGTTGATGTTCCTCAATCTGATTCATACCTATAATAAGGTCATAACTCCCAAGGGAGATGACATACACTTTGACTTGTGTAACACACACCTCGAGATATACTATACAGTTGTCAACGCTATATCCTACTGCTTGTTTTTCCCCAGTAGCCATTTCGACAAAGTTGAAATCATTTTGCTCGCAGGCTTCCAACCCACATTTATTTAATGCATATGGAGAAATAAAACTGTCAGTAGCACCAAAATCAAATAAAAGTATGAGTTTAACATCATTAATTATAGCCGTTGACTAGTGTTCAGCCTGATTATTATGCACTGCTGCTAATATTTGATGCTTACTTCCTCCACTTCCCATCGGGGAATTTCCTTCTCGAAGCACTATAACAAATCATAACTTAGGAAAATATCGCTAATAGTGTGGACCCCTGCACCCCCAACAAGAAACCTATAATGGTGTAGTTTAGATGACCTATTGAGACCTATGAGAGGGGTTCCTTCCCCTTGATCCCCATTCCCTACCAACTCTTTCTAGATAAATTATTATACCCTCGTAAGTTCCTATTCTATATTGGGGAATTTTAGTAACTACCATTGATATCTCTATTGCCACAACTCTGGGTGTAGACTTGTTTCCATAGGGAAGTGTCCTCGTATACCCTCCTTTAGGGTAGGTTTAAGGGGCCTTACCTACAAATCCTGACTGCTGAGTATTGAATGTCCTCAAGGGTTTCCCACCTGTTAGTGCCAGAAATTGTTCTGAGACTACTAGAAGAACAAGCCAACACAATCTCAGAAGTAAAATTAAATAACATAGGTTTTAGGGTTTTTGTTTATGGTTTTGGTTTTAGAAACTTCGTCAACAAGGAGGAAATAAACATACACAAGCTAATACAGAACTAAATCATGCAATTTATATAAACTGGGGATCAAACACATCCTAATAAGCCATAAACATTACACATGAAACACTAATTTGACCCACAGGCTACAAGCATTTACATGAATAAACCTTTAAACAGGAAATGAAATTGTAGACTGAGCAACCAACTAGATCAGAAATCAAAAAGCATGGCAGGTAAAAGGGCTTATTAGTTTATATATAATCAATAGCATTCATCCACTTACATAAGACTTATAAATGCTAGCTTGAGAAATCAAAGCTCCAAAGCCTCTCCTTGAGTGAAAAATCCCACCACAAAACTGTATGTTTGTCTTCCTTTTATCATTACAAAGATAAAGTAGTTTCATAACTACCTTCTAGGAACAATTTGAAATACTTACATCAATTAGTTACATTATAACTCAAAATACTTAAAGACAGTTAACCCAAAAATAGCAAATCGGATTAGGGGAAATATGGCGAATTTCTGAAAATTTGGGTCTCAAAGACGCCTTCATATCTCTTGATATGGGACGCCTGTGCCAAAACTGAGAGTGTTTTTTCAAATTAGTATGTTATGAGCAAAAACCTCTCTTGGTTTTAAAAAATTCCCATTCAATTGATTGTAATCAGTGCTGCAAATTTGTGACTAATATAAAAAATTATTAAATAATTCAAACCCTGAAAATAGGCCACAAAGGTGAATTTGAACCTATAAAAAAAAATAGCTGTTGCAAAACTGAGAGACGTGTTTGTGCATGAGTATTTTGTGCAGAAAAACCTCTTTTGGTTTTCCAGAATTCGTTTCCATCACCTCATAATATGCTCCCAATGATAATGACAGAAATAGGAAAAACAGAGCTGTTACACGAATCTCATCGTGAAAATATTTGACAAAGCACTCAAAAATGAGGGTTAAATTATAAATAAAACTTGGAATAAACTTTTATTATAAGTTTTTGAAATATTAAAGATATACATATTAACTAATAAGCCCAAAATACAAACCTTAAAAATAAATTAATGAAATAATTCAACCATTAAAAGCATTAAAATCAACAAAAGTTACCGATTGTCAAAAGTTCTTAAAATCAACGCAAAATGTAAAATCAAAGTGAAACCAACGGTTGAAAATAAGGACAAAAATAACAGATAGACTAAGAACAAGATATAGTTATAACATTTGGCTCTTGCTGCAGGATGAAGTCCTTCGTGTGAGGCTTGAAGACCCTATAGACCTTGTGCCTTATTCATTGGGTGATGGAGTCATTTACCAAATCTCTGCAACTTTCTCAAAATCTGAACACATACCTCTGAAATAATAAAATACTACTACAAACCAGCATACTGAAAATAATCTACATGTTTGTATAGCGAGATTATTCTGCTATTTACTCCTACTTCTAATAGGAGGAAACAACTCAATCAAGTGTAATCATACTTTCAGTGAAGCCAAGAAACAATTTGACTAAGAATCATAATTCCATGCACGCTACTGTTTGAGAAAACCAACAAAATGTGTGATAAATACAATAAAGAGTATGTAGGCAGCCGATACTTATGACTGGAAATAGGAAGTATGCCAAAAGCTGGAGCAATAGAAACCTTTGAAAAATACAAATCCATCCAAGAAGCCACGGGATCATGACATTTTCAATTTAAAACTTCAATGTCTTCATTATATTCATCATAAAGTGAAGCATTCTCTTCCTCTCCATTGTTGTTCTTTTTAAACTTTGGCTCAAGAATGGAAACCAAGGGCTCTTCAAACTGCTTCTCGACTTTTAAATAAAACCCTTGATCAAAACTTGAACAAATAAAATTCTGAAAGTGACCATAAGTCAAGAATGGTAGCTTATTTCTTATACCAATAGTAAGAGGTTGAAGAGCAACAACTTCTTCTTCATAACATGATAATCTCATAGCGAGAACTAGGAAATTTCTACTATAATCCAATGAAAGTATATTATCATCGAAAAAGTCAGCAACCTGATATGAAGAATCAACACAAGCATTATTTATATCCTTGTTTATATGAAAATCTGAAAATGATGAAGAAAACTATCTCAAATCTGAATGATACCTACATTCTTCTTCCTGTTCATAAGCTTGTATGTCTTCAACATGAGGTTGATCTTGAAGCATTTTGCAAGCTCGGATGTTCTCCTCCACTCCTTTTGCATCCTCAAACAATTGTCTTAAAGATGATGATTTCCTTTCTAACACAAAAAAGACAAGATATGAATGTTGAGCCATAACATAATATACCATAGCAAGTTTTTTCAAAGGTCTGATCTCCGTAGGCATACTGATATAAAAAATTTGAAACCTCCAATTAAATTTAGTAATTTGCTCATCATTATCCCTTTTCAAACTATAAAATTCAGAAAGAAATTGATCATAAGATTTATTCTTATCCCAATACTTCAAAACGACATCATGTAACTCTTCCCACGATCCAATTGAATTGGCTTTTAAATTTCAGAACCAAAACCCTGCATCTCCAGCAAAGGATTTTGAAAATAACCTCATGACCACATCCTCATGCATGATTTCAAAATTATCAATGAAATTATGAAAATATTCTAAATGCTTCTCTACTATAATATGGTCTTTTTCAGTAAAATGGGGAAGATATTCAACAAAGTAGGAAGGATAAGTATGTAAGAGAGATGGAAACCTAGGAGGTTTAAACATCTTCTGTCTAAGTTTAGATTGAAAATGTGTGAGTTGAAAATGAGGTTCAACAAGCTGTTCCCAAGTTTCAGCAGTGATGGTAGAAGGGAATAGATTAGCTTTATTCTGTACAAGATGACCAGAATAATCAGGTTCAAGAGATATGGCTATATGTATATCACGATTCACATGTATTTTAAATGAGGGAATCGGATCAACATCAATAGAATAATAAGAATGCAAGCTTTCTTCTTCCAAAGAGGAATATGTACCTGAAGGTTTATGATCATCGAAATAGACAAAACAAAAAATAATTTTTTTGACATGCAATGGGAAAGACATGAAAGAACTAATGAATAAGAATAAAACCTCATGGAGGAAATTAAAAAGCTGATACCAAGTCTTTCCATTTGGCTTCTTCATTTTCCTGTCAACAAAATTCTCCTTGCAGTGGAATCTTTAATCGTGGAGTCATTAGTGAAAAATTGTAGTCTAAAAGATTTTTCGACTTTGTTGACCTCTCAAAATCTAATGAATAATGATATCCCAGGGAAGCTATACTTCATCTTCATCCTTGGTAATGGCGCCAAAGATGTTAGTGCCGAAAATTGTTCTCGGACTACTAGAAGAACAAGCCAACACAATCTCAAAAGTAAAATTAAATAAAATAGCTTTTAGGGTTTTTGTTTATGGTTTTGGTTTTAAAAACTTCATCAACAAGGAAGAAATAAACATCCACAAGCTAATACCGAACTGAATGATGCAAGTTGGATAAATCAGGGATCAAACACATCCCAATAAGCCATAAACATTACACATGAAATACTAATTCCACCCACGAGCTACAAGCATTTATATGAATAAACCATTAAACAGGAAATGAAATTGTAGACTAAGCAATCAACCAGATCAGAAATGAAAAAGCATGACAGGTAAAAGGGCTTATCAGTTTATATATAATCAATAACAATCATCCACTTACATAAGAGTTATAAATGCTAGCTTGAGAAATCAAAGCTCCAAAGCCTCTCCTTGAGTGAAAAATCCTAGCACAAAATTGTATGTTTGTCTTCATTTTATCATTACAGAGATAAAGTAGTTCGATAACTACCTTTTAGGTCGAAATTTGAAACAATTACATCAATTAGTTACATTATAACTCAAAATCTTTAAAGAAAATTAACCCAAAAATAACAAATTGGATTTGGGGAAATTTGGTGAATTTCTGAAATTTCGGGTCTCAAAGACGCCTTCATATCTCTTAATCTAGGATACCTCTGAAAACCATGAGAGGTGTTTTTAAATGAATATCTTATGAATAAAAACCTCTCTTGGTTTTTAAAAATTCCCCTTCAATTGATCAGAATAAGTGCTGGAAATTTATGACTAAAACAAGAAATTATTAAATAATTAAAACCCTGAAAATAAGCCACAAATATGAATTTGAATCTCTCAAAAAATAATGGCTGTTACAAAACTGAGAGAGGTTTTTGTGCATAAGTCTTTTGTGGACAAAATATTTTTTTGGTTTTCTAGAATCCGTTTCCATCACCTTGTAATATGCTCCCAATGATAATGACAAAAACAGGAAAAACATAGTTGTTACAAGAATCTCCTCATGAAAATATTTGACAAAGGACTAAAAAATGAGGGTTAGATTATAAAGAAAACTTGGAATAAACTTTTATTATAATTTTTTGAAAGATTAAAGGTATAGATATTAACTAATAAGCCCAAATAACAAACCTTAAAACTAAATTAATGAAATAATTCAACCATTAAAAGCATTAAAATCAACAAAAATTATTGATTGTCAAAAGTTATTAAAATCAACATAAAATGTAAAATCAAAGTTAAGCCAATGGTTGAAAATTAGGACAAAAAGAACAGATAAACTAAGAACAAGATCTAGTTATAACACCACCCAACATCTCTTCGGTATAGTGAGTGCATTTGACTGCCTCAAAAATTGAAGTGGGTTTCCACATCCGTAGTTAATCATGTATCCTAGGATTGAGTCCATACAGAAAGTGCTCAGCCTGACATTGGTCAGTGTCCAAGTAGGGTACTTAACCAATTCCATTAATATGATCTCATATTCCTCTATCGATAAACTCCCTTGAACCAAGGTGTGAAAGGCTCCTTCGTGTTGTGCCTAGTAGAAGTCTGGCAAGTACTTCCCTCTAAACTTATCCACAAATAGCTCTGATGGAATAGTATGTGGGGTAAGGCACAATTGCCTTTCTTGGATTCCCCACCAGTTTAGAGCATTGTCCTTCAATTGAAATATGGTTATTTTGGATTTTGAGTTGGAAGTGTACTCCTATATTGCTAAACACCTAGTGATCCATTCCAACCATGTTTCTTCTTGTACCCCTCCACGACCACCAGAAAAATTTGGAAGCCTAGTTTTCTGAATCTCCCTCGTGATGTCTTGATGAGGGGGTCTCTGCAATATGTTCAATGGTATTTTCGGGTCACCCTCCCTCAACAGCAGGGCCTCGACCTCTGCTTCCGGTGTAGCACTTTCCCTCTGAAGTCCCATGAGTGTCTCATTTATTACCTCAAGGGAGCGCGAAATGAGAACTATTTCTGGCAATGGTGCCGACACATTTTGCTCAGGCGTCGTTGCAAAGCCTCGTCCTCGACCTACTCGCGTTATTACCATAATGATCTTGTATCATGGCGTAATTCATCATTAGTACATGGTTGACGCTTTTATCGAGGTCACTATTAAACACATACTCATATCTATAGGTCGAGGGGAATTTTGTTTCTTTCTTCGCCCGTAAACAAACTTTACATGATACTTAGGCAAATGCATGAAAGGGTAGGGGTACGAAGGCACTACTACATCCCAACATTGAAGTCTTCATTGCGGGCCTTAGGTAAGAGACTATGTCTTCGGTTTTGTGCATGGCGGCACATCATTCTCATGACTTAGGTTGTCGTCAATGACCATACTAGCCGTCAGAGTCACACTCATTGTGATCTCCCATATAAATCTATAATGTTGCTTAATTTGTATTAAATTCAATTTAACACGATTTGTCTCATAGTGTGTACCCTAATTCATTTAAGCTTATGGATAACCCATAATTAATTTTGTTTTGTGAGGTCCTAATGTTATATTTAGCTAACTATTTAATAATTGATCACCACAAAATTTAACCATCCACCACTTTGCAATTTATCTTATATTAACATTTATTGACCCTTCAACTTAATTTTTTTGTTATTATTTAAAGTTCACCATATTAGGCATTTACTTAACTGAGTATACATATTAAATAATTTTAAATAATATTAATTATTTTTCAAAATCTAATAATGCTAAACAACATCTAATTAAATTACTAGTTTTTTTTAAATACTATACATAATTAATTTATATAATATATAAAAATTTTGATTCTAATTTAATTTTAAATTAGAAAAACTCATATTAAACATACCTACCCTAACCCTAATCTACAAAGGCCTCCCCATGACCACCACGCTGCTTGTGTTGGTCATCCCACAAAGAAAGGAAAAAGGGAAAAAGCCCTGCTTCTCACTTTCTCTAGCTCAACATTGAAGGAGCTCTGCAACTCTAGCTCAACTAGGCTGCTACAATTTCGAACGCTAGAGCTAGACTGAGCTCAGCCTCAACACAACGCACTAGGCTTGTTAAATTCAGAACTTATTCTTCCCCTTTTTGTCTCAGGTTGTTAGTTTTTCCCCAACCCTTGCTTCTCGGAGCTTTCTGCTTTTACATATAGATTTTTTTTTTAAACGACAGAAATTGGTTGCATCCCTCTAGATCCACCTTTGCAAACCTATTACCGAAAACATCCATTGCCCAATGGGTAGTAATTTCTGGTAAAAGAAAAACCCAAATATATATATATATATTACTATTATTATTATTTTTCTTATATATATATATATATTTATTGGAGCCATTCCTCTAGTGATGACCAAGGGCGTAGCTCTTCACCCTCGCTCTTGCTGACCTCGTGGTTGTTGGTTTCAGTTGCTAATGAGGATTAGACTTACTCAAAATTAAAAATAACCAGGGTTTACGTTGTATTTTTATTTATTTATTTGTTTTAGTTAAAACGTTTTTCCTAAAATTATTTTTTGTTGAAGGGAAAACCTTTTATCCAAAACATTTTTCCTTAGCTTAATCTTTCCTCAATGAAAATTGTTTTACCCGAAAGTTTCTCATGGGATTATATATTTTTTTGTTGAATGGAAAAAGTTTTACTCGAAACATTTTTCCTGAGATTAATCTTTTCGAATGAAAATTGTTTTTTGGTTGAATGGGAAATGTTTTACAGAGTAATTTAATTTTGCCGAATGAAAGATTGTTTTACCAAAAAAAATTTCATGAGTTTTCTTTTTTTCCTTTTTCTTTTTTTGAGATTATTTCTATCTAAAGCATTGAGTTGAAAGATAAATTGAAAATTTTTTCCTTGTAATTTTTTTTAATTATAAAAACGCTAAGTGTCTATTTTTTTTATTTTTTTCCTTGTATGTTTTGTTTTACCTAAACTAGGTGCAAATAAAACTACTTGTAGCCTGTATAGCTCTTTCCCATAACATCATGGTTCTATCTCTTATATATATATATATCAATTAATATTTAATATATTCTTTTTTTTATATATAAATGCAACAAACCATAACATATATATTTCTTATATTTTGAAATTTATATTAATATACTTCATGGACTGTTATCTTAAATAATTTCATTTAGTAGGTTATTCCCAATTAAATCCCTACTCTCTCTATATTCCTTTTTTTATGATTCCTCTTCTAATAAACTACAAAATAAATAAATACATTTTTAATATTAGATAAATGTATATTTCACTTATTTTATTAACCCAACCGTTTAGAATCAAAATAACAAATGGAACTAAATGATGTTGTGCGGATCCATCTAGGGTGGGAAAACTTATTCTTCCCAAGAACATGAAAAGCTTTTCTTTTGAATGCTTTCTTTGGTAGTTATTGCAGTGATATGTAATTTCTTTCTTTAAAATTTATATATTCATTCTATCAATGGTAGAACTATTTTATCTACTTAACTAAGTTATATCTCCTACAATTACATATGTAATTAGCTTTTTTGCATAAAGGATGGACATTTCCTCCATTTTTTTAATCCAACTATATAGTGAGCTTTCTAGTTCCAAATTTGGAGCCATGGCTCTGATACCATGTGTAGCACTCCAACACGGTCCTAAGTTTAACAAAAATAAAAAAGTTGAAGTTTTGTTTTATCAACTCATTCTAAGTTAACCTACTAAATTTTTTTCATTCCACTAAATCTTTGATGCAGGTATAAAACAAGTAAATTATCTTTATACAATTATTTTCATTCCACTAAATCTTTGATGTAGGTATTAAACAAATAAACTATTTTTATACAACAATACTACATCATAACATTTTCATAATTTATTTTGTACAGTCAATTTAACAGTAAAAATTAAGGCATGTTCATATGAAAAAGTATTCAAAATACCTGTAAATTTGGCAGTTTGTCCTTGAGTTATTCGTCCCTTTAAGATCCTTCACTGTTCAGCCTGCAAGCCTTCTAACCCTAATAGAAAAATAAACTGGACAAACCAATCTTCCACCCTACCAACTAGGATAGTCTTGTCAAATTCCTAGCTCTAAGAACTCAGTTCTTGGACTCCTCAGCCCAAAACCTGATTACATAGACCAAAACCTTATTACAATCCAACTAGTGATAAAATCGTGCTTTCCTTTGAAAATTTTCCAAAAATAGGTTGCTCTCTTCCTCCTCTTTTCATGATGTCCAAAACCTCTCCATTCTTCTCCCCTATATCCAACTCTTCACCGACTCCCCATGCCTTCATTTCTACCTTATCACAATCATAAATTATTCAACTTCCCTTTCATCCACTTTGTGAGGTTCCAATAATTCCCCAACCACATGTATTTTCATGGTTACTTGTAAGTCAATCAATTTATTATAAAATAATAATACATTGCACCACCATTCATTTCTTACCATTTTCAATATAAAACAACAATATTAGCTCCCAACATTTTCAGGTCACATTAATATATATTTAATAACATTAATATCAAAATATCATTTTATGAAATCATTAATTTATTTCACTGTCTATCATAATTGTCATTAAGAATCTTTTAATTATTTATCAACTAAATAAATTTTAAAGATCATTTACTAGGTTATTTACCCTATTCAACAATTAAACATTATTTGTGATTAAGTTCTTAGTTAATGCTTAACTATTATTACATTTTGACTAATCTTAATAGCTTGTAATTCATTATAATAATCATTCATAAAACTAATTACCATATTCAACATTCAACCTAGTTACAATAACCTTAACTATAATTAGTCATAATTAATACTCAATTAACACCAATTTCTAATAAGTTTTAATTTATCGTAATTAATTCTAACAATCCTAATTAATCTATTTTTTTCTTCCCAAAGTGGTGGAACCCCCTTGGCTAGTAGGGTTGCAATTGGCTAAGTAACCATGAACCATGCACATCTAAGCCATCAAAATCACCCGGGGATCGCACGAGTCCTGGACCGCACCAACCCTTAACATGGTTGGATTTTTGATATCCGACTGGATTAGAACCGATGAAATTTCAGCTTAAGGGGCATCTTAATGATACCCTACCACCAAATTTTCTACATCACATAGATACAATCCTAATTACTCTAATTAATTGTAATTAATCCTAATTAATTACAATTATTCATAATTACCATTCATGGAACTATTATAATTCATCATTTAATTAACATTTATTAATCAAGTAGATAATAAAGTGATTAAGAATGATCAACCACATTAATACTTTATTTAAAAACTTAGTAACCATGAACTTATTCAACAACTAAGTTAATCAAATATTAATAACATAATAAGATCATTTGTATTATGAATTAGCATTAATCAACATTAATTGCATTAATCCTCATTAGGACTTGATCATGATTCGCTAATCAATTACCACCACATTCAACAATCATACTAAGTAACTCTAATCAAATTAATTTTATATTTATTTAATGATGACCACAATCATTAAGCAACCTTAATTAGAATCAAACCCCTTACTAACAACTTGACCCAATTATGTAATTTCCTAACCCAATAAGTAACAAATATAATTTAACTTGTCACAATTACAAAAAATGAAGTTGTAATTATAATAGAATTCCATACCATTTATACAAACATATGTATATAGACAAGTTATCTAAGCTTACATACATCGTGTAGGTAAAGTAATAGGAATCAACCATACATCACACATAATCACATAAGTTATTATATGACGAAACACACTTAAACATGAATTTGCAAGTTTTAGATGCTAAGTCATATCATAATAAACCATGAAACCAACAAAACATAATGAAACACCACTTAATAATCAATCAAAGGGATTCAACCCACAATTAATCACTTTCTCTTTTAAAACTTCCATGTCATTCCTATCTACTTACTTCGTTCTATATAATTCACATCCTATCCTTCCTCTATTGGACTACCCTAGAGCGTCAACTACATGAGCTAACTCCAGTTAGAACCCATAAGCGGNTGACCGACCTTCCCCAGTGGGCATCCATTAGTCATCATCACACACCTTGGGAAGCATATTGTAGTACATCCCCCCCATGACTCTAGGTTTCGGGGATAACGATGGGTAATTCCCTCACCCCCTTAATGGAATAAGGGACTATGTCTGCATTCAACATAGTGACTGTGTTGCGACTGTCATAGTCAGGTTTTTTCATCAAATATCAAATTTGGGTGGTTGAGTTTCCTGAAACCCCACACCATCCCGCACATATTGATAATAACAATAATCACATATAACAATAACAATTCATTCTCATACCATATTATTTGAATTCATATGGTCGAGGTGCTTCCACCTTGTGGAGATCAACTATCTCTTATCTCTTTTAAACATGTTGGTTAGTCTCATAACAAAATGTTGTATAACCTTTGACATGTCCATACATAATATGTTAATACTAACAACAACAATATAGTCATTTTCACCATGTATCTGGCGTCATAATCATTTACTTGAACATAATTTAAATCAGTATCCATGTACCATATTCTATTGAATTTGCATGTCAAAGACATAATCTAAACATGTTCATAACTCATAATATTAACATCACACACATATATAAATTCCGCAAATAATAAATTCATATGTCCACAATGTCATCTACTCATGAAGTTCCAAAATAAGCAAATACATCCAGTAATGACACAATGTCATCTACTTACAAAGTTCACAATAAGAAAATACATCTAGTAATGGTAGTTTAGGTAATAAGGTCAAAATGGGGTGTTACAAATTCTCTTCTAATTGGACACAACAATTTTTTATAAAGTAAGTCATTTTCATCAAATTAAAATTTAAACTTTTAATTTAATAAGAAAAATAAAAATAAAAGAATATAATGTAAGACAAAATCAAGGAACAATTTTAAATTCAAACATAGATGAAGCATACGAGTCAAGTCATGCTATCAAACTCCTTGACCACATCAGTAAATTTAATTACATCCTCCTTATTAATTGCATTAGCCAGATCATGAGAAAAATGTAATCTCTAGAGCTCAAAATTCAATAGAAAGACTATTTTATATTTTTGTTACAACTAAGTATGTTGACAACAGCATATTTATACAAGTTTACAGACAATGTTTTCTTGATAAATTTAGAAAAGTTTAAAGGACTTACAACTACAAATTTTCATTCTTTGGTACCTGAAAAAGATGGATCAAGTTTCCGCATTTATAGCCATAATGAATATCAACAAGTAACATAACAAATGTCAAAAAGTAGTGCATCTACAATTTCTTAGATCTGTGACAAGACAATAAAGTAATTAAGCTTTCTTTTTTAGATTTGTCTATACTTGAGCATAGCAATGATATAAGGAGAGACATTTTCAGCACTTATATCAGCACTCTGAGGTAGAAATGAAGCCTTTTTTTCATCCTTATTTACCATTCTTGTAACAATGGTATGGGCATTATCATATAAGGTAATCTCTTATGGAGTCATTTTATTTTATGTCAGTAGAAGTGCAACATGCTCTAGTATATAGAGGTAAATTTTGTGCATTTTTGAACAACAGTAAAACCATAGCATTTCTAGGTATGGGTGTGTTCAGATTTGAATGTTTCCAACAACTCTTATATGACTTCAAGTATGTTTCTACCTATGCCTAAATACGCCGGGTAAGATTTGTATCAGGCACTTTCAAGCTCCCCTATTTGGCTAGTCAAGCTCTTGAATAGTACAAAATTTTCTCTACTTGTTGGTGTACATTCTATGGCCAACAATTATTTTTCCCAACAAGTCTCCCATGATATGTAAATATTTAAATGTAATTTATCATAAAATAAGAAAACATTTATTTGATTTTATTCTAACAACAAAAATCCAATTTATCTAGACCAAAATATCAATCTCCCAATGATGATATTGGCTATTCTTGCTAGTCCAATTACATCATTTGGATGGATTCCTCACCATTTACACCATCTTTTCCAAATCCCCAAATTAATCGGAACTACATGAACTTGTGTGTTAAGTGGAACTTGGAAAGATATTTTTCTAGACACCCATGGGGGTTAGAGAAATTGGTAATAAGTAATTGAGATGAGAAGTTGTAAATGGAAGCTCAAGAATTCAAATTCTCATGGTACTTAAAATAAAAAGATAATTTTCTAGGGAATACCACAAATCCAATAATAGCAAAGCTGAGTACTCCTCAAAACATAATCCCAAATATTCATATACTGAGGCAAATTAAAACTATTGGAATATCTCCACACATCATACATTCCAAACCATGGATTCCCAAACATGTAAAGTAGAGCCAAAGAGTGTGTGTATACAAATGAGTAATAAACTTTAATGAAACCGACCCATGAGAACGATGAATCTTCCTAGGTGTTGCAATCTTTATGGATGAACCAAAGGGACACACTACATAAGCTCCTTTGACCAGTAGAACTACAAATAATTGAAGTATATTATATGGATAAATGGTTTGTCTCATTGTTCAAGGTTTCATTCATGCATCATGTTCTTGACAGGTAGCTCCTTTCAGGTCCAATCCCCTACATTTCAACCATGTGGCATGCATTAATAAAGTATATCATTTTCTTATGTTCCAAGTCCTAGAAGCATGCTTGTATCTCAGTTTGGTTCTAAGATTCCATCTAAGGGACATATCCCATGCCCCAAGGTCATGCTCATATCCTATGCACCTTAAAAGTGACTCCTCTAGGGCACAAGCTAATGGATTTTGTCCCTAAATCATTATTGGGCAATAAGGTTGATCTTCTCTATTGCACAATTCATAGAACTAGCCATGTGTCTAAATCATGAGACAAATATTGCTTCTATATAGGTTGTCTCATATTATAAGCTATGCTCATGTATCATGTGCCTTAGAAGAAATTCCTCTAGGGTTGAAGGAACTATAACTTTTCCTTAACATATGTCCTAGGCAAGAAGACCCATCCTCGGTGCATCAAACCTTGGAATTACTCCCATATTCACCTGATGGGAAAAATATCCATTTAAAAGAATATAGTGTCATGGTTTAGGAGGCATGATTGGTCAATTACCCTAGAAAGCAATGTATAGGCTCTAAGTCTAATTCACAACTAATATCCCTTATAAGTGGCTTAATAGAGCCCAAGCCCCTTTTTTTTCCTTAAATCATGACTTGAGGGAGGTGACTCTCCCTTTATTCATAAAACCTCTCGATCAAGCATGCATTCCTCACCTACATCAAATAACAATTCTTAAGGGCCTATATTATGGTATAGGCCCCAATCATGGTCCATTTCCCTTAGAAGTAGCTCGTTTAGAGACTAATTCCCTAGTTTTCAACGTCATAACATGCTTAAAATAAGATATCCAGCATGTTACAATTTTTTTCTTTAAATTGACCTTATATCTCACACATGCACTCAAACTTTCTTTTAGAAACCCTATTTCCTAATTCATAATATAGATCATGGTAATATACTTTAAATGCATGTGAACATGTGTATATTATTACATAAATATAACATATAGATGCTTTTGAGAAAAGTCATGAGTGTATACATTTTATTTTATGTTCAATACTTCTCTCTATTTAAATCTAACTCAAACAAATAGAAATCATCATTTTTACACAAAAGTGTTTGCTTCTTTCATCATTGATGATATATAAAAGAGATAACAAAATCATACACACACTCCCATATCATTATGTGAAGTGTATTCTATTTTCAACATTGATTGTGTATAAAAGAGATAACAACATCATGCACATAGTCCCCCTATCATTATGTGAAGTGTAATATCTAAGCTACAAAATACCATTATTTCATATAACTATATTCAACATTACATCTCCGGTAAAGAAGTGTTTGCTTTTGATGAAATATTACCTCACCCCAATTCTATTTTATTATAAAAAGAAATATTCAACATTACATCTCCGGTAAAGAAGTTTTTGCTTTTGATGAAATATTACCTCACTCCAATTTCTATTTTATTATAAAAATATATATATAGGCATTAAAAAAAACCTATTTTTTAAAAAAAAATTCATAATATATCTTAAATTCTAAGTCATTTATCTGAGGCAAGTGGATTCATTTTTTAGTCCCTGCCAAAAGTGTTGTTCTAGCATGTGCCATCATTTTTATTTCTTTGTACAAAAACCCAAAATATGTTCAACTCATTTAGCCTAACTTTCATATTAGGATTTATGAACAACATTTTAATCAATATACTCCACGTTTTTTCCAACCAATCATGTAATTCTTCTTCTTATTTGGCCTCATCAGAAGGCACATTAAGATTATGGTTAAATTACTTATGGTTGAATACTTTTTTATGAAACCCGATAATACGAGAAATCAATCAATCTAGCATTACTTGATGAACATTAAATGTTAAATGTTAAGACATAAGATAAATGCTTGTAGTCTGTTGTGGTTGCATTTTTGCATAGACTTATAGATACAGGTAGCAATTCAAACCACTTGACTGTTACAGTATGAATGTTGGCATTGCTACTACTCCTTTGAAATGTGATCCCACACAATGTGGACACCATAGACCGATGCATTAAGGCAGCAAAATGCCTTTCTAGCAGTGGTTTTTAGTCTTGGTCCCACTTCTACTAGATTTTCTCCTAGTGGTGCTTTTCTCAATCACAGATGATCAAGGTTCTTCTCTTTGTCCCTCCTCACTTCCTACAATGCGTGTCTTCTGCATGTCTATGAATTAAACTTGAATTTTCCATTCAATGTTCTTCTCTTTGTCCTTCCTCAGTGCTTGCAATGCACCTGCAATGCACGTGTTTTCTGCATGTCTATGGATTTAACTTAAGTTCCATATATAGATAGGGCTGGAACAACCTTAGATGGAGACCAGGTGGAGCTGGAACAACCTCAAATAGATACCACTAGATATCACTGCAAGGATTGCTGAGCTAATACAATTTTGAATCTATGATGAAACTATGGCGAGTGAGAATCAAGTGAGCATCCTATGAAAACTTTCGATGCCACTTATTCCTAAAATCTATAGACTATTTCTGAGAAAGGTAGAATATTTTGGATTCATTAAAATAAGCCGTCGAATCTCCTAGATACTTGTCCATAGTCAAATCCATTTTAGTATTCCTATAAATATATACCTTGCAGTTGTGCTGAGACCCAACATTTTTGTTTCCACCATCTTTTATTGTTCTGTGTATTCAACCTGTCACTTGGCTCTTTGCTCCTTTTTCCTCATCAAGACACTTCTTCGTTTGGATTCCTGGTGAGAACAAATTGATAACCTTCAGAAACCATAAGTTGAAACACCATACCCTGTGAAGGTAGAAGAAACTACTTCCATTTGATCTGGATACTTTGTCAGATAAGAAAATCTTTAACGCTCTTAGTAAAACAAATTGGTTATGCATACATGGAATGACAAGGCTAATTCGGTGATAGAAACCCTCTATGCTTAATCTGATGCTCTCTTGGCCTTTAATGTGATGCAATTCAAACATGGGGTCATTGTAACAGAGAGAATAGTATCCCTTGTCGAAGAATCCAAGGCCCAACATGAAGAGATTGTTCGAAGAGAAATTATATGAACGCAGTGTTAGCCCACTGAGAAACAACTAACGAGCAAAACTAAAGGTCCTAGCAATTACCTAAAATGTGTTTGGAGAATATTATTTCTCAATCGGGTCCATGGGCATCTCTGGTTTTGTAAACCGCCTGCCTTTGGGAAGCGAAGATGCATCAAACAATAATTCTGTGAGCATCACTATAATGGAAAAAATACCGTGGATGAAGGTATATTGGTCCGTTAAGGCCTGGGGCACAGTAGGTGGCTGGCATACGCATATGAAGCAAAGAACTTAAGCACATCCAGGCTCCCCTAACTGAACACCCACCATATAATAAATCCATCCATGTTTTTGAAGTTCTGGATTTATTTAATAAATCTGGATAGTTCTGAAGATCCCACTAGGTCAACAGTTTGTTCCTTCCTTTCCTGCGCTACCTACTGCCTCCATTAAATCGAGGTTGGAAACTTTCCGCGTCGGTAAGTGATGCCGAGGGTTCAAGGGTCTTCGAGGTAGGTGGAGGATTTCATTCCCCACCCCATTGAGTAACCACATGGATTAGACCCCTCGATGTGGATTGGCTCATTACCTTGCTACCATTTCCCAACCCGACATCCCGGTAGATCCTAACCGCTAATAAAATGGAGGTGAGTTCACGAGACTTGAGAGATTGGCCTGCGCATGAATTTTTCTTCATGAGCTTGTAAATAAGCACAAAAATCCCACAAACGCTAATAATATTTTCCATGAGATACATAACCATGACCCATTAATCTCCAAATCCCAGAAACATCAGTGCTAGGACAAGAGTTGTTACTGTTAGCGCTTGACATGTCTATTTCTTCATATATTATCTTTGAAACCATGATTTTAGAGCAATGAACGGATTCTCTCATCGTGTGATCGAAGCCATCTGCTGTTTCTTTTCCTCCTTCCTCTCTAATGAAAAATTTCGTGCAGAAAATATGTAACCCTCCCTACACAAAAATTCATGATTATTATGGACGTGTGGAGAAATGGCCTCCACCGATGACCACAGGGATGCATTGAACAAGCCCTTTCTTAGTATGCATCCAGATTGTGCATGGAAAAAATGTTGCAATGCTGATTTGACTCAAGTTGTACATACTCCAATGCGCTTCGATGAAAAATCCCATCTTGGATATCTAAAGATACAAGAAAACATGGAGCACCTCTCTTCTCCAAAGTGCAAAAGTAACCCAGGTTGAAAAAGTGTGACAACACATATTTCTTTAAATCATCAGATACAATACTAAACTTATTTTATGGTAAATGATTAAACACTCAATTGATTGTGTTTGTTCAGTGAAAGCTGCAATGCATCCAAATTTAGCATGTATGTCCACATGGTCAGATTCTTTACACATCGTTACGAGTGGTTGGCATTTAGTAATACACGAATTTCACTTTTTTCAATGCTTGGTAAGAAGTAATAGATACCTCAGATTCCAATATCATGGACAGAGCGTAGATATCACCATTCTTACTAGAGCTATGGACCACCATTTCAGCCTTATATAAATAGGAGTATCTCAGTTGTCTCTGTGGTGTTCATGCAAATGGTCTGCTCATACACATCAAACGCATAACAGTTAAATGAAGCGTATAGAATGAAGCAATCCGGTTCTGTGATGGTCATGAAAACACCATGTTTGGGCCACATTATCTGACAATCACGCTTTTATACAAACTAGAGTATGGGATGAAGAAGGCCGGCTGTGTGATAGTAATGGAAATGACGTGTTGACACCGCATGATCGAATATCATGTTTTTGGCATCCGTGAGTTAAATAATTTTAAATTTAAAAGAAACATAGTCATATATCACACATTTGAAATTTGCAAGAAATCTTAGATTTAAATTTTTTTAATTTTTTAATTATAAACAAATCATATATACATTAAAATCATTCATGAAATATTATATACCATTTTATCTTAATCAGAGGGATCTAACTCTACCCGGAATAATGTCAATAGCAGGAATGGCAAGTCTTCTGCGAGTTTCGTTATGCATAGTGAATGAGATAATATTGGTCTTATTTTTAACACTCCAAGTCCAAGTAAAGTCCATGAACGCTAATCCTTCTAGTGGAAGGATGGTTAAAAGCCCCAAAGAATAAAGACAAAATATCAGTAGATCAAAGTATTTGTTTTATTTTTATTTTTTCAAATTATTTTTTTTAAATGAATATAAACAATATAAATTTAAAAGGGAATCAATTAAAAAATATAATTTTTTTTTATAAAAATAAAAGTTTTAAATTTTATTTTATAATTTAAATTTATCAATTAAAAAATATAATTTTTTTTTTATAAAAATAAAAGTTTTAAATTCTATTTTATAATTTAAATTAAATTTAAAAAAATATTATTAAATAGAAGAAAATAATTTAACATTTTTTAGATCTTTACTAAATGTTTTTAATAGATTTTAAATATTTTTTTATAATAAAATTTAAATTATTTATTAAAAAATGATAATTACAAATTTTTTATTAATATTTTTATATAATGTTTAAAAAAAATTACTTATTATAGTTATTAGTTTTTAATTAATTAATTTAATTATTTACATATAATCCAAAAAACATGTATTTTTTTATTAATATCAACCAAACAAATAATTGTAAATCCTTTTATAATCTATTTTTTTTTATTAATATCAACCAAAAAATAATTGTAAATAGTTTTGTGATCCACTTCAACCATGGATGCAAATAGTCTTTCCATAAAATAAAATAAAATAAAATGTTGAAAGTGCATTTTTCATTCACATAGAGCAAGTTGTGACATGATGAAAAGATTATTTAAAGTATGAGTTTCTGCAATGTTTTTATGCTTTAATTAAATTTAATTTTGTGGTAGTTCTTTAGATTTGAAGTAATTTAAATTTAAATGGATTCCAAAGATTACTTCTTATTTTCAATGTAATATTTGATTTGGAGGAGTGTGAAAAAAAAATCAAACTTTTTTTAGCTAGTATGTAAATAATGTGATATATATGTGTATGCGTCATTTATAACAATAACATTTGGATGGGGAGGATAACATTCCATCTCTCTCACACAAAGAGACACACATTCAAATATATCACTATTTAGGGTTATGGTAATGACAATTTGTAGGAGGTACGAGTTGAGGCACATAAAATATGTAACTCTTCTTCTAAATGGATATCACACTATGTTAAGCATTGGGTCAATAGGAAAGGAAGAGGGCACATTTTAATTTTATTGTTTATTGTTCCATTCTTTTTGTGCATGAGGCTAGATGCCACACAACCTTCCGTTTACTTACCATTACTCACATGTCTTATTTCAAGAAAATTATATTAATAAAAACCCTAATAGTAGTTGAGTGATGAGACACACAAAAAGCATAAGGCTATCTTTACATTACTATGAGACTATGTTAACTATGTTTTAAAATACAAGACCCTTAAGAATTCAAGGGGTTCCATTCTTATTGTATTCTTTATTATTCCATAGTTGAACAAAACATATAAAATTGAAATATTAAAGAAAAAAAATGAAGTGTAGTGCAATAATGATGATTTTTTTTCCAATTTCAATTTTGTTAGGACATAATTCCAATTATGTAAATCTGATTTTAACTAATTGGTTATAATGTACATGCTAGTCTAGTTTTTGACCACTCCAACTATTTTTTTATGGAAACGATAAGCATAAGGAGAAATTCCCTAGAGGAGAGGGGTTTTTTTGTCAAATTTTATTTTCCTCTCAAAGCACCAAAGAAGTAACTTTGAGTATTCTTCTTCACATAAAGGGGCTAGTATCTCCGATATAATTAGTGTGAGATATATTTCTCAACCATAACCTATTAAACATCTATACCTTTCTTTGGGTATTGTTGTAAAGAAAAAATTGATGAGGATTTTATCTAAAGCACATCGATACATTATATATATAATTACCTATAATGTTTCAAGTAGGTACTATAGTACATTTTTTTAATCCAAAATAAGTACTATATTAACTTGTAAGTTTATAAAATTAATTAACTTCTTGAATATATTTGAAATTTCTAAAAAAAAGACATTCCTATTTTTTAAAATTTTGTGCATTGAGTTCGTTATTGACTAAATTCTGATTCCCTACATTCTGTAAATAAATTACAACTTATACTAAGATCATATTATTGAAAGAGTTAAAAATATTAGAAATAGACGCATAGCATTATTTTCAGTTTATAATGCATTTATAATTCAAATCTACTTTCTTATTGTAGTTATCAGTACTAAAAAATTAATAAATTTATTTAGGATCGTGTCACAACTATGGTGAAAACAAAGTTGAAGTTGTCATTCCTCCAAACCAACTCCTAGAGAAACTAAATCGTGCTTGCCCCACAAACCCCAAGCTTGTTTTCTAAACTACAAGGACAAAATCCGATCAATGCACCATCTCTTATTCGGTGGACATACTATTTTATAGTATTTTTCCTAGGACTTGGTCGTTTATAATCCTCATTCTCTTAAGCACTCCACAAGGAGTACTGAGTTGAGTTTGGGGAAAATGTATCCTACATCACTTGAGTCTTCACTTAGCAACATTCACCATTTTTCATTTTCCATTATGGGTCAGTAGACACTCTTTCAATAGCTACTTCAGTTATGTTTCCTTTCAGTATTTTAGTTATTCAATAATATTAATAATCCATTACATTCATCTTGACTCTATTGTCAAAATATAAAAAAAATGTTATTCAAAATAATAAACAATTAACAATTGTTTTGGTGTATTATAGGTATTGATCAATAAAAAAAAAAGTATATAAATACTTTATCATTTGGTTAGCTAGGATCTTGGGTGATTTTTCTCAATTCTATGCTTTGTCATTGAGTAAATTTCATGATAGATATACTTTTTATATGTGGGTATTAGTAACTCGAGTTCCATGTCATTAGAACAATTACATTATTGTATAGTCTATGAAGTTTTGTGATTGTTCTTATCAGAATGTCATTGTAAGGACGCTGTCTTATGATAGTTTTGTGATTCTTTGAATTATTGTTGTACTTATTTTTGTGGGAGGTAACTTTTTCCTTTCATTTTAGATCCATTTCTATTTCTTTTACATGTTTTGACCACCACGCTCTGAGGTTGATGACTCACAAGTATATACACTTTTCAAGGTATGCAGTTTAAGTCATCTTTTTAGATATATTAGCTCATGAAAGGATGGATTGGTGAGGATGTATGAGCATCCTATTTACTTACTAGAAGCCAAAAAAGAGATGAAATATATATATAATATTTTTTTACAATTTATTTCAATTAATTATATATTTTTGTATTATTTAATACACATATAATTAATTATAAAATTGTGTTTAAATTATTTTGTTTAATGTGTTGTATCATTTAAGAAATATATAGTTGAATGATTGCTACATGCATAATTTTTGTAATGTAAAGATAGATGACACCAATGAAGTAATTCAACACTTCTCATCCACCTTGAACATCTCTTCTTCTACCTCATCCACCATCATATTCGCCCCCGATCAACATATATAAAACGTATTATTAAATATGTTATTCTAGTTGATGACCACCTTTGAAACAATAAAACTATTATGATATAAAAAATTAAATATAATAGCATTAATTAAATCAATTAATATTCACATTATAAAAGTATTGAAATAAAAATATAATTAATTAACAAAAATAAAATATAAAATGTTTAAGAATGTTGTTCGTTTTTATACAATTGTGTTATTAATACATATTATTAATATTAATAACTTCAATATTAATAGTATGAACATGACTTTAAACTTACACTAAGTCTAATGTAATAATGTTAAAGTTAAAATCACTATTAAGGTTTTAATATAATAATAATAACGTAATATAAATGTTTTTTTAAGTATATTAATATTAAAATTGAATAGATTATTATTAGATAACCAGATTGTGTTAATTTTAAAAAAGTTTAATCATTACAACATTATGATTATGATGATGATGATTAACATTCACTAATATTAAGTTTGGTCTCTCAAACTTTAAGAAGGAAAATACCTGGTTCACTTTAAAATCTTGTTCTTATTCTCAAAAACCTTGCCAAGAAACTTTTCAAGTTCATTATAGTTTTGACAAGTTAGGAGGTTATAAACGTTTGTATCATAACAAATAACATGAAACTCACATCTAATGTGGGTGTAACGAAGGCACTCTAAGAGAAAGTGATTTTCATCCTCAACACTCATATACTCACACATATAGAAAACCCTTTCCGCCCATGTAGTTTGAGGAATGAAAATTGCTCTCTTTCAGTGTGGAGTTCATGAGAGTTCATTTTAATTTACGGTATATTAATTTTCTTCCATGAGCTAGTTACTACTGAGAGATACTTCTCATCCTCCACGTTGAAACTAATGGCCTCCTTATAGTATGTTAATTTTCTCGTAACCGCTAAATTTTCCTTACACGAGAATTTCTCTTTAAAATTAGAAGTAATAATATTTTTGAAGTAATAATATAAGTATTAATATCAACATAAAAAAATTAATATTAATATTAATTTGATTAATATTAATAATGTGAATAGTATTGTTTTTTTTTTGTAACTAGGGGAATCAACAACTGGAGCTGGGATGGTACTCGCATGACACGGGGTCCAGGGATCCATTCCTGTTACCACTATACCTCTAGGTGTCTCACACGTGCCGTAAGACATGGAACACACATAAGCCCGAGTGACATTTGAACACGTGACCTCCAATTTACAACAAGTGACTTCATAACAACTGAACCACCAATGAACCACACCCGTGTGGGATAATGTGAATAGTGTTGTTAATATTAATATTATTTGTTTAATAAAATGAGGATGAGAATGAGGATGACTATGATGATGAAATGTTTATTATTATTGATAATGTTACTAATTTGATGGATTATCTTCAAAATATAAATATCAATAATAATTAATTTTAAAAATCATATTATTAGCTTAATAGTAAGAATATAAATATTAATGTAAATAATAATAATAAGTTTTAATATTAAATATAGTAAACTCTAATATTACAAAAATATGCATTAAACAATATTATTTGTAATAAATTAATAATGTTAATTTTTAATAAGAATGTTATAACTAATATGACAGACGTTGTGATGCTCGTAAGACTCTGTTTCTCGGAAGCGTGACTAGGGCTTCCCTAGCTTCTACCCTTGGACTTTGATTTCCCCTGGACTGTGATCAAGTTTATGCTCAAAGGTTTCTCGTCTTCCCCTCAACAGTGGTCAGGCTGCTACCCATAGGTTTACTACCTTCTTCCATGAGCTTCTACGCAAAGCTTTCTTGCTATTATATAGTTTTTCGTGAGTGTATGTTAGTTACGACTCCTCTCCCCATGGTATTTCTTTCATGGGTTAGTATCTTGTTTTTGGTTCTTCTAGTTATGGAGATTCATGACTAGATTTAGGAATTTAAGGCCCTATTTCAATACGACGCTCTGCAAGATTCGTCTCTACCTCCATCCAAGTTCGTGAAAAAGATTGATGAGATCCCCTCTCTATAGCTCTCTCCTTCGGATCAAAGCTCCTTTAGATCCATGCAAGAAAGTGCTCATTCTCTCAAAGAAATCCCTCATTATCAAGTTTACAGGGTTCTGGCCTAGCCCAAGGGCAGTGGAGCTTTGGATTGCAGAACAATGGAATCCTATTTTGCAAGGACAGGCCTTTCTCTTTGTAGCGAGTAAGGGTTATTTTGTTTTCTGGTTTTTGAGTAAAGAATAACGAGATTTAGTTTTTCGATCGGGTCATTTCCTCATGGGATTGAAAGGGATGTTTTTAGACCCTTGGACTATGGGTTTTAACTAAGAAGTAGAGATTACAATTGCTCCAGTCTAGGTAAAACTGCCTCATCTCCCACGTCATCTTTGGGGGGGTGATCTCTCTTGTGGACATCCGTAATAAACTAGGGTGCTACCTATATTAAGCATATCTAAAAGGGGGTTGGTTTACATGTGCCCACATTTGCATAGAGGTAAATATAAAAAAAGGTCTTTCAAAGGCTCGAAAGCTTACCTTAGGAGAATGGATCCACATCCCATAAATGGATTATGAGCACATTCCACTCAAATGCAACTGTTCCATGTTTATGGTCACTTTGTCAAAAGCTTCCCCAATATTTCCAAATGTCAACAATAAACAATTCCCCCTATGCCTAAAGAAGTAGAGTTTTAGATGGTCACTAATCGACACCGACCTCCCCAGCGAAAGGATCCTCAAGCCTCTTAGCATAAGGATCCAGCTCCTCAATATCCTCCTCCTCCTCTTGCAGCAATCTTTCCTCCAATGGAAAAGAAAAACATGTTTAAAGTTTTGCAGGAAGTCGAAGCTCAAGAATATAAAGTAGTAGAAGATCTGGTGCATGGAGAGACCCCCTCAGGTTATTCCGCCCCTCAAACACATTTGTCGTTTCCCCCTCCACGAAATGAGGTTCTCCAAGCCTTGCTCCCTTAGGATCCAAGATAAACTCCCAGATATTAGACCATGAGACTGTATCCCAAGGGCTACCTTCCTTAGTCCCTTCTTTTGGGTCAGAGGGAAAATTCAATCCTGAAGACTTCTGAGCCCCTTCTCGTCCCCTCACACGAGGGCGACAGACCAAAAAGGAATGTAGGGAAAAGGAAGCAGCCTCAGATATTTTTTGGGGATCTTAGAATCCATTGTACCCTTTCATTCAGGGGCATTTTACCTCCCCTTCTAATTAATCTTTTGCTTCTGCAGTCTTCACTTCTCACAGTTTGTGAGAGTAAACTCTTTTTTCTCAAAAAAAATCTAGAACCAAGTGCGTTTTATCTTTTGTGATAATCATAAGAAGGAGGGAAATAGTGTTAGAGGTCATCATCCCTCTCTAATTTTATAATTTTTGGATTCTCATTTGCAAGAAAACTGATTAATGCCACCCTAACCATTCTTGTAAAGAAAAAGGATGTTACAACTAATATTAAAATTAAAATTGGTTGACTTATATAAACCACTCACATTAACATTATCTTTATAATATTATGTTATGTTTGAGGTTGTTACTAAGTTTTGTTTACCATAATGCTATGATATGGCTTAATTATGGTGTAATGTCCCGAAAAATTGAAAATAAATAAATAAATTATTAGGCTAGTAAAAAGTACCTATACGAAACATTATTTGACTTGTGGAAATATATATTACACTACATGTACCACTCCTTACTCGTAAGTTGTTCTTACATTCTGCCATTTTACTTTCAGTCATTATTATTAATGTATATTACTTATTATGTTGTACCTTTGTTTACTTCTTAGTTCTTATGATTATACATTTGTCGCGTATGTGTCATTACTTGATTATATGCTTTGCTCTTTCTGCATAGTCTTTCTTGTTATTTATAATGTTCTAACTTATCTTTGTTTGTGGAAAAAAAGTGGGCAGAGTGTGAGGACTCATTCTCCCATAATAGTCTGAAAGGTAAAAGTATTCACTTGACTAGCAGACTTACTTAGTTCTTTGAACTAAAGAACCTCTTTTATCTTGTATGTAGATTATACTTAGTGATGAAGGATTTAAAGAGCGCTAAAAATTGTGGTTATTAGCATACCTACTGTTTGTTAATATGGTCCTTTACTGACATAGCTTATTGGCAAGGAAAACTCTATTTCTATTGATTTATTTAACCTAGATAATTTATCTATGCTATCTCTTCTAATCAATATATTTATAATTCATGTTTTTACTGTATTAAAATGCTAACATAACTTACTGTTTCTATTTGCAGGTTATAACTTGGCTTGAGATCAAACTTGGATTTCATATTAGCATTGATACCATAGAATATTCCATATGCCATGGTTACTGAGAATTAAGCTTAGTGGACATGTACAATATTTAAGGATTAAGCCTAAGTCTAACGATATATACCCTATGTTCTACTTTTCACATGGTGCAAGGACTTTGGGGTTGGCACAATATATTAAAGGGTTTGTCATTTATACTATACCCTATACGATACCTTGTGAGTAATCTTAGACTGGTGAGTTATCATATGGTTGAACCATATGTTAATGGGGTCTAAGCCTTGCATGTGGATGGAGGATATCATTACGGCAACGATACCAAACTATGGAAAAGTGGGTTTTATCCTTGATAATGGATACCAGCTGGTGTCATTAATGCATGTTGCTTTTTGTGGAATCCCAAGCATAGGGCTTGGCTCATGATGGACTTGTCATTTCATTTGGTTGCTTAGGCTTGGCTCTACGTGGGTGAAAACATGGAGGTGACTACTGGTTTTAACGCTGGAATTCTTTGTTGGTCTCGTAACAAAAGATGATATTTATCTTTTTTCTTGTAAAAAGTCCATACTTCTCATCCTGGTTTCACTTGGGTACTTTGCAGGTAGCAAGGGTTGGAAAAGAGCATCGTGGCTCAAGATCTATGGTTTTGTTTGAAGGTGGTGCCAATGTGTAAGGTAAGCCTGCCAAACAAGCCTACGCTTGTTGTCTCTTGGCCTTTCTGCATTTTGTTTTTGTCATT
This sequence comes from Pseudotsuga menziesii, assembly GCA_001517045.1. Taxonomy (NCBI): domain Eukaryota; kingdom Viridiplantae; phylum Streptophyta; class Pinopsida; order Pinales; family Pinaceae; genus Pseudotsuga; species Pseudotsuga menziesii. Next base: position 80,600 of record LPNX010581753.1, on the reverse strand, counting down.
TTGTTTGGGGATTCTCTCTGGGGTTTTGATGAGCCTTCGGACCCATGTAGACAGCCTTGGGTTTTTATATAGTGTGAGGAATTTTTGGCCATGGATGTCAATCGTGGTGCCCTTATAGGTTCTGTGTATGAATTATGTTTATGTAAATTGTTACTTGGGATTTGGGGCTTTTAAGCAATGGTGCCATAGCCCTTGGCATGCCTGTGTCGAATTGAATGCGATAATGGAATTACCGTGTTTATGAAATGGTAATGTTTATTGTATTTACTGTGTATATGTTGAATTTATGCCACACTATTTGGTTGCTTTGTGGGTTAAAAGAGGCAAACACATTCGTTGATGGACTGTGCATTATGTTTGTATTTTAATGGGGACTTGGTTGTAGTGATGATGGCGTATGGCTTGGGCCATGCCGTAGATGGCTTAGGTGCTTTCCATGGACGCTACGAAATGGTTGACAGTGCTAGTTTATTGTTTATATATGTACTATGTATTTTATTTTATAAGTCGTGGATTAGCTTATGTAGATGTTGGTCATAGATTAAGGGGTTGTATTACTTTTATTATTTCATTGATTAGTATGTAAGGTGAAATGGGATAGAGCCATGGGTACAAAACCGTAATGGCTTTCGTTGTTGTAGACTTCCTTTTACATGGACTGTGTAATTAATTAAAATAGTGGCTGAGATCGTGCTATATCATGGCTACAGAAATTAGGGTCTTGCGACCTCGCTGTAGAGAATGTATTTCATTTGTTATTTTAAACCGGCATATATCATGTGTATAGCATGGCTATGATTATTGTAAACCAATACTCCATAGGTTTTGATCCCTGTTCATGGTTAATGTAATGAGTTGTAATTTTAAATATGGATATGAGTTGGGGTTTGGATGGCCATAGGATTCGATTCCTATTCACCTTTGTAATTACTTTGGTCTGTAATGATATTTTGATATGGTTTATAATTGAGAACGATTCTTGTGTATGAATTTATATGGTGTTTAATTTGTTATATGGGATGACCTCTGAGTTATGTAATCAGATACTTTTCATGTATATATGTTATGGTTGTTTTATTGAGGCATGTGACTTGGGTTTGTGAACCCACAGGGGTCGATACCTTGACCTCTCTTATAAATTACAGATTTCTTTAATTTGTTTTAAATGTTTACTTGGTTAATTTATATGTGATAGTTTATGAACGATATTATATGGAACCTTTAAATGATTTGTACATATCATTATGAAGTTTTTTATTTTAGATTGTAAGACTATGGGTTTAGTGTAGGAATAGATATGTGAATCTTTGACCAAAATAATTTTCACGATACTTCTTGTTTATTTATTTATGATGATGTTAATTTTTAATGGAATTCTTATGAAATTATCTTGTATTAAATGTGTAGACCTTCGAAGGTATTTACTAGTGTATTTATCTTGAATTAATTATAGTTTGTATTTAATTGATTTGCTTCATAAATCTATTCTATAACTGATAATGTACATTTATAGATATTATTCTTAAATGTTTATATTTGATGTTTATATTTGTTTATATATATACATAGTAGTTCAGCTTGTAGATAATACCTTAGGTTATCTAGATTGTAACCTTATACTTATAGTTATATAGCTAACTTACCTACATGAATTAGTGTATGTAAATTTAAACACGCCTCTGCTGACAAATGGAATATGTCAGCAGAGTATAGAGACCAAAGAAGCAAATAAGTAATAAATATGGATTAAAACCTAGTTTGTACTTAACCCAGTTTCATCAATAAAACTAATATAAAATTAAACTAGGGTGTAGAACCCTTTATGAACATTGGTAAATAAATTGAACTTGTAGAAATAAACCAGTAATTAAACCCTTGATAAACATGGTTCAGGAAATCACTTACACCCTAGGGTTAATATTTTAAGATGCAAACCCTAGTAGTTTTAAGCAGAGAAACATATACATTGGGTTAGGAAATGAAAAGTAATCATTTACCTGACATAACTAGAATTTATTCTAAGAAAGTAGAATAGAAATTATAGGGGTTCATACCTTTAACTTGAAGCTTCATTAATGGCTGAACCTGCACACTCAAATAATGAACATTAACAGTTCAAGATAGGCCTGACCTCTATTTTTGATGACCAAATCACTTGGGAACTACCACGTTACACTAAACCATGACCCAGAACCATTCTTGTTTTAAATATGGATCCCCTCAAGAGGGAATCCAACATGAAAGTAGCTTAGAGCTCCTAAGGTAGGGTTTTCAATCTCGTATATTAGATCTAGATCAGTTCTCCTTTTTCCTTCTTGGAAAATGTTCTCTGAAAATTACAGGAGTGCAATAGGAAGAAAAATGATGCTCTAATGATAGATCAGAACCCCAAGCCTTTCCTAGGCTTGAGTCTTTATAGACATACTTTTCAGTCAAAGGGACAATTAAATCAAGAAACCTTGGTTTCTTGATTTAATCAATTTTAATTACTTAAGTAATTATTAATATTTTAACTTAGGAACCTTCTACTAGTTCCTAATTAGGCTTTTTAGGTTTTTGTACTATTTATTATCTTTACATATTAAATAATAATGGATGGATCTTTTCTTTCTTTCTTTCATCCTTAATATTATAAGTATATTTAACTCTTTATACATACCATGTATAAAGTACATAATAATATAACAGTTATTAACATTTGTCTTTGGGAATCATATACTATGATCCCTAGAATTAATGAGACTTCTTCATTAAGGTCAAGTAGGTAGACGATTTAGGTCTACTAGGCTAGGAAACTATAAACATCCTTGCATGTTGCATTTCCCTCTTATAGCGTGGTAGTTCTTCAGTACTTGATGAGGATATAGAAATTCAAAATTTTATTTCATCACTTATATATAAGTATGATGAGATCAATATTTTCCTCGAGTTTTTTTCACTCATAAGTTATTAAATTCTTTTCAGTAACCCCTAGAGCTTACGAGAGCCCATACTCAATGCTTTAATAGGGAGTTACAACCTAGTACAATTTGAGAGCCCTTCGCTCAACACTAATGTTAGGATGTACTTGTATGATACACCTAGGGATACAATGGCCAAGGATCCAATGCTCTAGAGCTTATGCTCAACATCAACATGGAAGGCTCTTGGGATTATCCCCAACACTTCCAATTATATTTTCATGTGTTCAAGAGATTTTTGCTCAACACAAATAATTAGTCACTCATGTGCCCCAAAGCTCCTTGCTCGACCAAAATCATCAATCACTCAGGTGCTCGAGAGCTCCTCGCTAAACATA